>JAODJX010000041.1:3341155-3372264 GCA_026776945.1 Isichthys henryi
TTAACCCTTGCAGGTGGGGCATGCTGGGATATGTGCAAATCGACCAGATAGCACTTAGGTCACCAACGCCACAATATGTTTCACTGGACATTAATGTGTAGGTTTTTTTTCAATTATGCACACAGTTACAGTAGGGTGCCCTCCTTTGTTTGTGCCTATTTACACTCTTAAGTGATCGTCGATTCCAGGTTATCCAGCTTGGAAACGGGCGTCGGGTTGCGCACTGGTGCGGTGAGTATCTGGCCCTGGCTGCGGGGCCGTCGGGATCGCACTGCTGTAAAGACATTAGACAACTGGGATTTCAATTAGACAGCAGCAAAAAGCCCTCAAAGGCAAAAGCTGCTGTCTCCTTTAGCCTAATTCCTATCCCGGCCTCCTATTCGGCTACCGAGCGACTGGGCAGAAAACTAAGTACATTGATACCCTAAAACTCGTGTTGATGTCTGCATTGGGAAAAATGACAGTTTCAGCAATTAAGCTGTATTTCCTTATGCAACGCAAAATAATGTGATAAAAAAAATTGTAAGCAAACGGTAGCATTTGTCGTTTTTTTCTAAATATTTGTTATGACCGTAATTACAGAATCGGTAGACACATAGTGCTGGAAGAGTTTTAACAGTGCTAAACTATTTCAATATTAAAAGTGATAAATGTAGCTGACAAGACACGGCAGCTCGGTACTTTCAAAAACGCTCGCGTCACTAGTTTTTGACATTTAAAGCCTTTAAATAAAAATCCGAAAATAATTCCATTTATTGAGTCTGACCAGCAGAGGGCGCTCAACGTTAGTATTTCATTTTTACGAAGATAAACGTTTAGTTTTGGTTTCATCTGACCTTAATTGTTATGCGTTTATGTACAGACTGCAGCAAATGTTTCAGTTCAATTTTGTAGTGATGATTTAAGTGAGATGGAATGTAGTCTAACAATGCTTTGGTTTGAATGAGAAAATGTTCCACTTGAGTTCTTTAAATATTCTTAAATATTTAAACAGCCGATTAAGGGAAAATCAAAAGGAGACTGATGGCCTATAACTGCTCGTAGGCCAATATGTGGTTTGGGTACTGGGTAAACATGTTTAAACGACCACACAAATGGAAAGAAAAATGAGCTACATCAATAGGACTCCGATGTGTCAGATTTTTCCTCCACACTATATTCAACTTTTTTTAATAATCAGATACCGTATACACGAGTAAGTACTTCAAAAATAATGGTCAATGACGACGTTATTCCCCAAAGTAAACGCCAACTACAAATAATACAACTTCAGCAGGGCTGCCAGCCGACAGTATCCGAACAAAAAGGTAAAAAAAAAAAACTCCCACGTGCGCTTGGAAACGATTCCGTCCTGCCTCCTAATTTTAAGGAATTAGAGCAGAACGACGGGGGCCATGCTTCACACTATCGGGCCGTCCGATGGTCCGGCAGCAAAATAAACATAACGGAGAGCGCGGCAGCCGATCACGGGCCACGCACCGGCGGGCGCGCACGACCGCGGCGCGTCAAGAGCTGCCCGAGCCGCCGCCTCCTCCAGCCGGAGAGGAAGCGGCGCATCCGATTGGCTGCGAGCTGTTGTCAATTACAGCGCTGCTCCCGTTAGCCTCATCGCCAGAGTGCTGCAGCGACGCCGTCCTCTGTTACGCTCAGCCAGCGGTGCGGAGGGAGCTGCCTGTGCGTTACCTCAGAAATAGCACCGAAAATAGAAGCAGCCCCCCCTGGCGCGGTCTTTATGATGGGAAACGTAATTCCAGCGCAGTAGACGCCTTTGATCCAGGTAAGGGGTAATTTTTACCCCCGTCCATTCGTGTTTACTTCGCTTTATGAGGCGGGGGGCGCCGTTTTAATTGATAGCAGGCTAGGCGGCTAATGGGCGAGTGAGATTAATACGTATATCGACTGAGGGAAGCGTCGCATCTCGCGCTATGGCTCGTGGGTGACGGACAGCCGGTGGGCTTCGCGTGAAAGGAGCTTAACGGGAGTTATCACGGCGGCTGTCCGGTGCCCGGGCTCCACAGTGATTTAGGACAGCAGCCGGAGACTGTGCGGTTGGGATGCGGTGGACGGGGAGGTGGGACCGCCGCGCCGAGCCGAGCCGAGCCGGTGGGCAACCGTCTGCTCGGAGGAGGGAGTTTAAAAAGGGGGCAATACGGCGGAAACGCGGCCAGCAGCAACTTGAAGCCAGGCAAACTTCTCGCCGTCGGCTGGCTGGGAAACACGGCGGCGTCTCCTCCTTTGCGGGTTACCGTTGTCTGGGCTTTGAAGGTTACCATTGTTTGTCAGAGTCGCACTGTTTAGGGGGGATAGTTTCTGGGATGCGGATGCGTGGATCCCGACGTGACATTCCTGGGCCCACCCTGGTGCCACAAGCCCCCATTGTCGATCCCCGTGCGCTTCACAACAGCTTCTTTATTGTGCGGCTCAGACTGCTAGCGACGTGCGCTTCGCTCATTTACTCTCACCTCCCGGCAATAATTTAAATGTCCTAGATAATACCTGTCCCTGTCCCTCGTATGCAGCCTGCATGCACGAACATTCCATTCGCAGCGTCGTTTTTATACTTTTCTTAATATCTGTCATTCCTCATAAAACTATGGACTAACATGAATTAATAATAATTTAAAAACAAGCTTAATAACCGTTATAGCTTTTTCTGTTTGTGCTCAGTAAAATCCGGCGTAATGCATAACTAGGGCATGTGCAAGTGGAAAATTTGTCCGTCGTTTTATGCTGTATTTACAGTTTATTCTGACATCATTTGCGAGTTTATCTGATGTTATTTGATGAGTCGCGCGGTTACCTTTGGATATCTGAACCTTTTCATTCTTGCTTAGATCTGTGTCAGTGTTCTATCAATTAAGATTGCAGACTCTTGCTTTTTGCAGCGAACACATTCTTTCCTCTGTTCATGTATGCAATGCGTGCAGATGTACGCCTTCCTCCGTTGTCAGATGTCTTGCACCTAGGTTCCCGTGTGTTTGACTTGCAACATTGACGTGAAGTCGAACGTTATCCGGGAAGACAATCAAGAGTGGATGTGTCAGTCTGAAGATGTATAGCGGACTGTTTAATTATAAATCTCGTATTAACGTTGGACCAATAATTCTGTCGCATTTTAAATCCTTTATGAAACCTGTTTATCAGTGAAGTCACTGTGTGAATGTGTTAGTAATGGGGCAGTCATTTTCTGCTAGTGTCTTTGAGCGATTGAGATTTTAGGAAGTGTTTTGTGGGTGTTTGTTTTGGTAAGTTTGGCAAACAGTTTCATGACTGAGCCACACGTGTGAAAATGGCGACTTTGGTTGGAAGAAGGATGCCGAATTTTGGAAGGAGCCATCAGCTGTATCACTGAATGCGCCACATCGTCATCTGGGGCTGTTTTCTGCCCTAAGATATGCATAAGTTTCCATTTCCCTGGCAATTAGGGCAGCTTCTGTCCTAATATAGCACTGAAGCTTCGAGTGCTGCCGCCATGCTATCAGAATAGTTGACATTTCAGTATTTTTATGGTTAAGTAGATGTGTGTCGTGATGCTCTTTAATGTACCATTTTGCGTAGTCTGCGTTCCTGTCGAGGAAGCTAATGTCAGAAATAGCTTGCAGTCCCTAGCTTGTGGGTTTCCTTAAAAACAAAAAAAGGCCAGGTTCTTATTTCCTTTGGGTTTCCTGTAAAATGCCCCTTTTAATTCAGGTAGCAATAGATCATAGTGAGCCATCATTCATCACATCTTAAATACAAACCTACCGATCACACAAAAAGAGTAGGAGACCTACTTTCCATTGCCTTCGGTCAGTATTAAATTGGTGCCTTTGGTGCACATTTACCCATCTTTATTTTCCCTGTTATGAAGTAACTGTGGTCAGCTTTGGTGTATGCTAATCTGTTACCATGGGTTAAATGTAAGGTACAATTTATCAGGTAGCTCGTAGGACTAACTGGTCTGTCCCTGTTGACTCTACCTCCCACCCAAATATGTGGTCTGATTATTTAAAATGCCCGTGAATGTGTTCACATGGCTTTATTTCTGTTAGAAGTACGCTGTTAATAAATCAGGATGTGCTATGTCATGTTCTGGAGTTTTATTTAAGTAGTGTCTGTCGTTCCGGGAAACGGCTCTGTGTCAAGGTGGTGCAGTCGTCCAGGGTTTCATCGAGCCCACGCAGTGCGACAGGGGCTTTCTGCAGCTTAGTGGCGAGCTGCTGGGTTTACAGCGCTCGCCCGGCAGTGTCGCAAGCACCGCCCACGCACCTGTGTAATTCCTGCTTCCGAGTAAAGCGGATGCATCAGTCACTCGCGCGCCCTGTGTGACAGGTACTCTTTCATCACATTGTCTGGTGTGTGATGCAGTGATTGTTAGTGTGTCTCAGCTGGGTTATTGGCGTCCTTCAGAGTTCAACCCTTCTGTTCTGTTTGATTTGAACATTGTTAGGTGTATAATAAGAAATTAAGAGACTTTGCGGATTTCCAGCCTGCAGTTTTGTGTGGGGCAGCAGTGAGTGAGAGAGTTAATCGTTTACAAGATCCACCGCAATCTCACGTCTGAAGAAATAAATCGCTTTCAGAATCGTGTGAACTCAGTGAATTATTATTATTATTATTCATGTTTGTTTTGTTTGCTAATTAATATTAGTAACTTTTCATTTTTGTTTGAGAGTTACTTTTCAGTCAGGTTACTTCAGTCACCAGTGACAGTCCCCTGGCTCTGTAATTCCGTGGCTGACACCCTGATTGCCCCTACCCCCAGATCTCAGCTCAGCTCAGTGCTCACAGCATGAAGCCCCTTTGCCTCATAGTGCCAGACGCTGACGTTTGCTTATTGTCCAGGCGCTGTGTGGCATGGCTGGCTTTCATATGCTCTGTTTGGTGGTGGGGGGCATGGACCCTGACGGACACGGTCAGATGGGGTTTTGCTATGTAGGCCATCCCGTCACGTAGCCTTGCCAGCCCTCGACAGCAGCAAGCAGCTAACGCCCCTGCCCCTTACCCTTCAGCCTCCAATTGTGGCAGTCTGTCTCTTCTCATGACCCCCTTGGAGGGGCAGCTTCAAGGGCTCCGGAGGACCTGGTGGAGATGCACCAGATGTGGATGGGGTCTTGGCAGGGGCGTGACATTACCGCAATGATTGTTACTTGCATCAGCTGGCATCAGTCAGTCCAGGTTCGACTTGCTGGTTGCCTGCCCCCCTTTCAAAGCAGAGCTTTGGACAGGAGCTGCTCTTGCCAGTTTTGAAGAGGCCCCCTTAAAACTGATCTTATTTCAGTCTGCGAAACCACCAGGTCTGCTGATTTATACACTTATTGCTGTGGTCGGTTAAATTAAGGCTGATGCACTCCGTTTATGCAGCCAAGGAAAGACAAAACACTTAGTCTGCCTTCCCACCCCTGCACCACAGCACTGATGACAACCGGAATTACCAGCATTCCTTTCAAAATCTGTAACTGGTTTGTTTGTCCGTCTGTGCCATTTAATGCAAAATGTCAGCGACTGGCAAATGACCAGGAGGACATGACGCAGTCAGATGGAGCGGATGACCAACGTACAGGCTGGAGATGCTAAAAATATATGCTGCTTGACAACATCACTTTGAATATTCACTGGGGCTTTGTCTGCACCGTAGCGGGGTGGGAGATGGGGGTCGCTAGGCCTCTACCATGTGATGAGGCGGTTAGCTGGAGGCCCTTCTTGTTGCATCACTTATACCTTTTCTTATTATACACTATAACGGATGCCATTGCCCTTTGGTACGTTAGAGAATGTCTGATGCAGGTGATGCTTTCTAAAGGATTTCCTCAGTATGTGCTTGAGGTATAAAACGCAAAGATCTGCACTGGGGCTGCCAGGCCGCTGTACAGATGGCGGTAATTACATGGGCCAGGTAACATTAGTATTCAAGGCCTGAGCCTCTTTGCAGTCGTGGGTTCTTTCTTTATTTATTATTTATTTTTTTTAAACGAAAGGTTTCCACATTTAGAGCTGTCCTGGTTTGATTGGGTGGGGCCACAGCTGCCTTTCTCTTTCTCTACTGGCTCATGTTTTCGGGAGTGCTTTAGACTGTCGCAGAGGTCACTTTTAAAACTATGTCAGCCGCCCCCCTTGTAATTGTGTTACAGTTTGGCTCCAGGTATAAGGGCATGGGCTTCGTAGGAGCTCCCTCCGCTCCTCCATCCTTCTCTCTCCACCTCTCCATCTTTGTGTTGAAATTGCACATTGGATTTCATGAGCTCTGACAAAATGTAGTGTTTGTTAAAGCAGTCTTATGGGACATTTGTGTCACGGGTGACTTACTGACCGCGTCCACTCACAGACCTGACGATCGCTTTCAAACCGAGAGTCTGTTCAGCACTAAAGCACAAAAATAAGCTGTGGTTCCCTCGGAATGTGGTTCTTTGGCTCAGTCTGCTTTGTACTCTCTTAGAATTGATAGGTCTTTCAGATGCGATGTGGAGACCAGTGATTATGGACGTGTTTATGACAGCAATTCGCTGTCAGTGAAAGGTAGGCTGCAGGGTGTACTGCAGGTTGCTTTGAATACGTGATGAAACCATGAAATGGACACGGATCTCGGGGGACACCAGTGAGGTCTGCTGGGGCAGATCTCTGGGGAATACAGTCACCAAGGAGTCTCTTAGTCAGAAAGATCGCCTGGGCTGGGGCTCCGATCCTCAAACCGCCACTCCCATCTGTCTCTGAAATGCATTGGGCTGGTAGAGAAGTGGGAGAAGGTGTTAATTCAGTAAAAATGCTAATGAATTTTTCTAGGTATGTTTGAAGTATCAGAATCATAAATATAGAAAAAAATATTTCAAGTCTTCAAAAATGTTTTTAACTCTGGTTTCCTGCCTTTTGGTGCTTAGTTGTAATAATAAACTACAGTGTAAATGGCACAATTAATGAGTGTGGGCTTTTTTTTGTATTTTACATGTGAGGGCAGAGTCTCAGGTTCCTTTTGGGAACATTATCTAGGCTGCTCCCCTTCAGTGATACACGCGTTATTGTCCCTGTCGCTGTGGAGTATGCTGCTGGAGCTGCCAGCGCTATATTTAAGATCATATAAATACCGCTGTCCTTACCACTTTTAAACTGCAGTGGCGGTAATTGGCGGTTCCTATAGCAGATTTCTCCCATATGCCTCTGACGTAGAAGTCGGCCAGATTGCTGCCAGATTGCCTGGTCCACGGAACAGCTGTGTCGCCGTTTTATTTTATTTATAAAAAAAAAAAAACACAATCTTAGAAAAGTCTTCATCTATTTCATCTTTAAATTAGTATATCAAGCAAAGGTGGTTGTCCCGTACTTTTTGTTATATCAATGTAACACTTGATGGAGCCTGTGTATAACCATTATATGAATAGTTAAAACAAGCTTGTTTAACTACTGATAAGTGTAAGTGTCAGACCAGGTCTGAAATAAAGGAAATCATTTTTTGTTATATCAAATAAATAAAGCTGAACTGAGAATTCGTTGTGTCTGCCCAGCCATCCTCCTTGTGTGGGTGAGGCAGGCCTTTCCTGTTGGGGATGGGGGGTACTGATCCCCTCTCTTTCCTATTCAAACCCTCTGCACGTCTCACATGGACTTCTCCTGTCCTCACTGTATTCAGCAGGAACACTGAAACCTGGTGCTGTCCTCCTCTCGGGCGGGTATGATCCATTGCCGCACTCGGCGAAACCTGTTCCCTTGTGAATTGTCTAATGGTGAACCTTAACCGTGAAGGAAACTTCAAAGCAAAGCCCTGAACAGCAAGGCTTCTTTGTGAAAGCTTTAAAGAAGCTTGAAGTCACAGTGGTTTGGTGAAGGGTGTTGTACAGGCCTAATCCTTTCCCATGATGCCTCAGTCAGCAGTGCATTGTGGACAATGCAATGCTGCAGTTGTCGCTGGGTTGAAGTGGTGGTGGTGTTGGACAGATTTTATTTTGTACCTTAAAGCTGAAGTTTTGGTAACGCTTATGGGCGCTTGACACTGGGCCATGCAGCGCCTTGGGAGCTGGCTCCTAACCCCCCACCCCAGTCAGCATCAGGCTGCATCTTAGACTGATGCAGCTGTCAGCGTCTGGCAGAAGACACCACCTCACTCCTGCTTGTTATCTAACCCCAAATGGGACCAAGCAGTTTAGCCTCTCCCCTGTTAAAATTCTCTGGTGTTATGACAGCATGGAGGGATATTGATGGCCCAGAAGGTCTTTGCCTTTTGGAACTTCAGTCTGGAAGACTGAAAAGTTTTGGAACTTTTTTTAAAATAAAATACCGCTTTTGGAACCTCTTGTCTTCCTTATCTCCCTTTTTTTCAAATCACTGTGAGTTTATCTGCATTATTTATTGAGGAATGTGAATTGCGATCGTCTCAAGCACCTAAATGCTGGACCCAGCATGAGCACTGAAAGGCTTAACTAGATCCACCCACCCTGAGAATCTGTCTTCTGTGGCAGGTGGATACATTCCCGAGGTGCGATTTGCTCCCAAGCCCAGAAGATGGTCATCTGGCAGGTTACTTCCTTTCATGACTTTTCCCTGGCAGATCACTTGATGTTGCTTTCCTGGAATGCATCTCTGGTAGTAGACAGCTGCCGTCTGAAAGAAAACCACATGATCATTTAAGTCGTATGATCATTTAAAGTATGTCAGAAACCCCGTGGGTCATAAATAGGGGACTTATCGACTAGTACGTAGTGCTTATCCAGACTATTGAAATCCGACAGCGATCACTTCAGCTCATTGGCCGCTGGGGGTCCAGCCCGACCCCCAGCCATTCTCCTGGGCCCCATTTGACCCCCTGTTTAGCCTGCCCTAATGGAAGGGCTCAGGCATCCTCTGCCTAATCCCCGTTCTCATCATGTTACATTGCATTCTGAGGCTGCTTACGGTGATGGCAATAGCTACTAGTTTAGATACAGAAGAAATAGACGACCAGTGCATAAACTGATGGTGTCTGCCAAAGGGTACCTGTTTCGGAGCTCATGCTTTCCGGTTCCACTGCGAGGGCTGGGTGGGAATGGCAGTAGGCTTGTGCAATGTGACATTATTATCAACACTCACTAGTAACAGACATGGTGTCGGTGTCTCACCGCCTGGCCGGCGATCATTGCCTTTGTCTGGGAATCAGGATTAAGGTTGATTTATACTAGAATCTATGCAAGCGGTGGATGGTAGCCAAATACTCACATAGCCCATGCTGTATGTTTCTGGGGAGGGTGCATATCAGTCTGTGCCTTAGGCCACCGACCACGTAGATTCACAGAATCAGCCTTTAGGCTACACACACTGTAATATAACAACTAATATATATATTAGACCTTCTGGGCCATCTATACATATATATAAATAACATGATGTGGCTGTCAGTTCAGCCAGTGCAGTTTATTATTTTTTTTTAAACAAGCATGTCTATTTTTTTCCATATCCTCATAAACAAAATCTTTAAAGTTTTTTTTTATATATATATTTTATTCATTTACATTACATTAGATTTTCTCAAACAATGGTATCAGTCCATGTCAATGCTGGTCATAATTGTGGAACGCGGCTAGGGCTTACCATTGCCACCGTTACCCAAGCAGTATACTATTGGTGGTGCACCAGTTTGAGAACCATTGCTTTAGACAGTTTTTGATGGCCACGACATATTTTTAAATTGCAATGAAATCCAGCCTGCCGATCAATCATTTTCCGCAGAGACTAAAAAACAATGATCAATTGTCTGTCTGTCTGTCTGTGTGGGTGGGTGGGTGTCATGGTGTTGGATGACTTGATGATATCATTTATCATGATATTTTAAAATAAAAATATTAGATACAATTTTTTCTTGACATCGCACAGCACTAGTAGGCAGCCGATCATCCTTCCCCTTGCAAATGGTGTCATACCATATTAAAGATTATCGTTTTATTACAAAGGTGAGAAGCATGGCAGTGAGGTTGGTGGGGTGGGGTCGGGGGGAGTTGACTACCCTTAAACTCCAGGCCGCAACCAATTAAGTTAATGCTTTGTACTTCGTATCTAAGGTAACGAAATAGCAGAGAAAAGCAGGTAGGTGACTGCCTTCAGTGGTAGATTACGTCAAGGTGGCATGGATGGTGCGGCCTTGGAGGGAGAATCTGTCTCCCTGCTGGGTGTCAGGCCGCCTTTGTGTAGGGGGAGCCGCCCTTAGTGGGGCCTCTATCGCACGGGCTTTGTTCTTGGAGCTCCAGGCGTCGGGGACTGCCGGGATGACGCAGTAAATAGCCGGGGAATGACTGCGTCTGTTGTGCCCGGGCTGGTCACGTGACTGCCCATGCCAGCGAGCTACACCCCCGCGGCTATTCTCCTCCTCCGGTGGAAGAGGCCCCGCATGAAAGGGGGTTCAGGCGCGGCTTTCTGAGTGCGAGACCCTGCTGGGGGTTTGTTTCAGCTGCCGTGAAGGGGGCAAGGCCTCGTGATGTGTGGGATAAAGGCTGACTGGCAGTTTAATGCCGCCTGGGGAAGAAAATCACATGTTTCCCTCCCTTACCGGGGAGGGCCGGTGCATTTCCATCTAGAAATAAAGTTTGACGGCTGCCCTCCTCTGCTTTAAATTCGTCTTTTCAGTGGCT
Organism: Isichthys henryi; assembly: GCA_026776945.1. Taxonomy (NCBI): domain Eukaryota; kingdom Metazoa; phylum Chordata; class Actinopteri; order Osteoglossiformes; family Mormyridae; genus Isichthys; species Isichthys henryi. The sequence continues at coordinate 3,351,721 of JAODJX010000041.1, forward strand.
GCGCCACTGAAAGTGCGCTCGGCAGAATGCTTAGCATGCGGCTGTGGGTGTTTTGCAGGTTTTGGTCTTAGGCTGACTCTTCGGAAATGGCCCATTTTGATTTAAATTTTTACTTGTGTGTGTGTCTTGGGGCGCTTTTCCACTGCACCAGGGACTTTACTTTTGGGACTAAGAATTCCCTTTTCCACAGATTTATTTTTTTTTTTTTTGGTCGGGTACCAGTACCTGAGATACCAGACCAGCTGCGGTACTTTTTCGGTACTTTGGGGTAGGACTAGCAAACATGTTTATTGTTGATTGGTTATGCAAACAAAATACATCTACCATCTTGAGAAGATGTTTTAGTGAAACTTAAAGCCCTCGCACTATAATGTTCAGAGAGTATGAATAAGCCTGATCTCAGCCCAACTGACTATAGCAGTCCTTGCAATATGAAAATTGAGATTTGATTTTGTCATTCAGCACCAATACCAGTTTTTACACCAGTGGGCAACCAACACAAGTAGTACCATAGTTTTTTGAAGTTCCAAAAGTATGGTGTCTGGTGCAGTGGCAAAGCACCTTTACAGATGAGCATGTGCAATTGTCAAAGCCTCCCTCCTTTTCTGCAGAGTCTGTTCTCCCGTGACAGCTCAGCGGGTTTCTGTAGTGAGGCAGCATGTCTGCCTGCCTGCCTGCCTGTCTGTCTCTCTCTCTGTCTATTCTCATCTCTGTTCTCTGTGTGTCTGATAATTACCCAAGGAGGTCCCGGCGTAATTAAGTCAGGATTCCTCTTTACAGCTGACAGTCATCATTCCAGTCTTTACTCCGTTAAACTGTGTGTGTTTTTTTGTTTTTTTTTTCTCCAGGTGGAGGTTGTAAGTCTACTACCCAAGCATGACATTTAGCAGTCGGTTAACCTGGATACACATGCGGGTTTTCCCAGATGGCAGCGTCTGGTCTTTTGATGGCTCTGTGCTGCCTTGATGGGTGCTTAAGCTAGCGTAAAGAGCTTGTAGGTGTCATGTAGAGCCTGATAGCCTGAAATGCACATTCCCCCAATTAACGAGCCATTACTGATGCGAAGAAGGGAGGGCCCTGTCTGTTTAGAAGGGAGCATTCAGCTCTGTCTCTGTCCACTTTGCACTGCCTAAGAGATGAGGAGAAGACAGATTCTATTTGGGGCTGTTGGCCAATACCCCAAGCCTACGTGATGATATCAGCCGGTTAATTTTCTCCTGCCTAAACACCTCTGTTATTCCCGGTCATCCCCATTAAGGCATCAGCTTAGCTTAAGTGCCTTTAAGCAGAGAACGTCTTATTACGGCTGTCCTGTCCACGCTCTTGTTGTCTGGGAAGAATGCTTGATCATGCACTGAGCCTAATGTGCAGCCTCTATAACTATTAAACGTTAGGATGTCTCAAGGAGGGAGCACACCCCATCTCTCTAGAAGCTTCTGAGCTGTGTATGGCACCTGTGACCTGTTTCACTTCTCCATGAACTCTCCCCGACTGAGGAAGTCAGTCAGCTCGGAAAAAAGCTGCATTTTTAGGCCAGCGGAGTTTCCTTCCTTGGCTTTCTCTATGGGTGTGTTCATACTGCTTCACTATTTAGCAGGACGGTCGTGATTTGATAGGCCTTGCCGTCAGCAGCCCTGAGTGGCACAATCCAGTGTTTCTCCACCCATGCATCTACCCACCTTCCGACCCCCGATCCAGTGCATGGTCCCTCTCCCTAGGTGTAGGTTTCATTGAAAGCATGAATAGTTGAGCTCTTTTCCTTCTCTTTTTTTTCCCTCTCCATGTAGGGCCTCCATTTCAGCCTGATGCCAAGCAATGTGGAGCGAGTAAAGAGGCCGAATACAGGGAACACAGAGGTGAGGCTGAGGAGGCTTTTCGGAGCTGCTCTCTTGTTAGCGCAAGCTCCTGCTATCACTGTGTCCGCTCCCCACGCGGCGGTCCAGGCCTCCTGTTGTGTTGTGTTTGCGCCCGTGTCACCGGAGTCCCGCTTGGCTTTTAAGTCGCCCAGCAAGCTGAGTATCAGAAGCGTTGGCCCACGCTCTGATGCGCTGAACTGCGGCATCGTGGGAGACCTGTGAGTGGATGCTCTTTTTCATTTTCCTCTCCGCTGGTATGATATGTTCCACTCCAGGTTCTTGGAACCCCGCCCCCCCCTGCCCACCCCTTTACTACCCTTTACCAGAAGGAACCCAAAATATATGATGCATAGATATGAGCCATAACAGCAGCATTAAAAAGCATGAGAAAGGTGATGTGTTTGCTTTTTCCGTTGTCACATCTAACTGTTGTGGTGTTTGTCAACGCACTGGTTTCGAACGGAGACAAGAGTGTGACAGTGGGCTAGAGGAAATGTCGGCTTCATGGCTGATGTTGAGCAGACGTGGCAACACCCGTAGGTGCAGTGAGTGCCACGCAAGCGCTTCACCACTACCACGTCCGTTAGCACCCGAGTTTGCACTTTGCAGTGTAACATGTCAGTGTTCTGATTTAGCTTCAGCTAGTGAAATTCTTTCACGTTTCTTCTAAACGTCTTTAATGACTTTTTCTTTCTTTCTCTTCTCCTCTCTGAGATGTCCGTGCAAAGCCTGTCAAAGGCTGTAAGGTCCCCCCCCACCCCCCCTTCCTGTTTGGGGTTCTGTGCACATCCCGCCGGCTTCTTCCCCAGCCAAAAGGAATGCATTGTGGGAAAACACACTACACTAGTGTACAGCACGCTATAAATGGATTATTTATTTTTTTGTTTTTATTTTTTTGCACATTCCTCAGGGGCGGCAGAATGGAAAGCCACCACAGTGTAGTGGCCCCCATCAAAAGCACGGATCAGTCAGCCATTTTAACGCACATGTCCTTGTTTGAACACATCTGCAGCTGTACTGTAGCTAATTTTGCTGTTAGTTTGTGCAGCGGATGGCATTTTAGGGATCAGGGACGTCACCCCTTCTTGTCCTTCCCATCGTGCTGAATGACTTTGTGCCGCTCATCTTGCCCGGCTCCCTCGGCCTTGTCTTGCCCTCCTCTCCCGCCTTGTTTTATTGGGCTAACCACTTCGCTTGCAGGCACTGACTAAAAAAGTCAGGGTACTGATCATTTCAGTCCTACACCAGAGGAAACGCATGGCATGGTGGCACCTCTGCAGCCCTTGTGGAGTCACCTTAACTTAATCAGAGTGTACATCTGGTCACTCCCCCCTCACACACTAAAGAGAATGTAATCATACCATTGTTGGTCTGTTTCAGCTGCAGCTTGTTTTCTTAACATCTGTTTGCATTTTTCTCTCAATATCCCCCCCCCCCATCTTAATAAGGGTTGTTTACTCTACAGGCAGGATTTGGCACTAAGCAAAATGAAACCCAATTGAGGTTTTGTGGAAATTGTCTTCGCGTGCAGGCTGGAATGACGAAAACCAGGAGTTCCCTCTCTGTTGGAAGATCTGAGGCCATGCAATGAGTTAGAGGTTATTTCGTCTAGGGGCAATACCTCTGTTTTCTCTCTCCACCCCCAGAATGCCCGTGGGTAGCGCCTCCGAGTCTCGGTGCTAAAGTCGAGAACTGGCTGCACACGAGCCCCCACACATTAGCTGCTGAGAAATGTCAGGAGACTCCCACCTGCTTTCTTATGAACATGCATGGAGCAGTTTACAGAGCTCTCATCTTATTGCAGCCATTTATCTCTTCCCTGCCCCGCTGTGTTTAGTTCGCCAGCCGTCACCTGCCACCGTTGGACCTAAAGGTGGGTCCTGTTCAGGTTTTGACGCTGACATCCCATCTGCTAGCCTTTCAGCCTCGTTGCACACTTGATAGAGGAGCTTGGGGAAGACCAGTTCTGAAAAACACAACAATATTTAGATGCACTGTCGGCACGCTTTGTAGTACCATACAAATTCCAGTACGTTTTTGTACAATTTTAGGGAGCAAACAAATGTTTGTTTGTCTTGTTGATGTTTTCCTAAGGGAGTATGGTACGGCATGGTATCTGTACCACAATGTCATGGAAAATTCCAGTTTTTTTGTCTCAATTGGAAAGGCTAATATTGAAACTCGTAGACGCAACGAACTATTCTTGGTCCATCATACCATTTCAGATAATTTTTTAAGATTATTTGATTTTTGTTTTCTTTTTCGAGTATTTAACAGGGTAACAATATATAGCTGAGTTTGTCAAGACATGCTCTCTGAATGTTAAAGGGAAGTCTTCTAATATGTATTTTATGTTTACTCAAATTATGGAGCGGTCTTCCAGTGCAGATGAGATGCATATTCTACATTGGTTCATATGTAATTATTTCTTGTTATACCACGCGTTGGTCTCAAAGTGGGCAACAAAACCTTAAAAATAAGAATAGCATCATAGATGAACATAACTGTTTTATGCGTGTTATAGGGGTGGGTCCCTGGCGGCCTGCTGCTCTCTCATGATTTGTTGGTACTGCTTTTTTCTCCATCCTCTTCAGACATACTAATTTTCTACCACTATTTTCAGATGCATCTCACTTAATTTTAAATATGTTTTTATGCAATTACAGTTGTAGCGTTTTTGTTTTCTGTCTTGTCTGTCCTTCCCAGGCTGATTCACTGTGTGATTCTACAGTGGGCTGTAGATGCCATACCTATGAAAGTGTTTCATTCAAATTAATGTGCATGTACATCAGTGGGTGGGTGTGGCTCTGAACAGTGCACACTCATTACAGTGAAGCATCTCGCCACTGCCATTTGATTGGTTGGCATGACTGGCGTCTGAGGACCAGACAGAGGGTGCTGCCTGGTTCCATTGTTCTACACAGAATCAGTGACCCACTGAGAGGCCTGATAGGTACATATTCAGGCCAGGGAAGACTAACGGCGTTCCGGATCGTCGCCCTTATTATGGTCTTGTCAGTGTGGGCAGGGGGACAACAATCAGTTCGTTCATTTGGCCTTTACGTCTGGCGCCCCTGCACGATTGGTTGGTGTTGCCCTGGGTTTATCCTTGGCCGTACCCCATGCGAAATAGTCTCCCGTCCACAGAGAACACGTGCACCCCAGCCACTGTCAGCCTGGACGCAGCCGTGAAGTCAACACGGAGGGATTATAGAGATTTAAATGCTGACCCGATTTGCAGCGAGGTCCGTAGCATCTGCGCACATGTCCGCTCTGCCATCACGCATGTGACAGATGCCCTGCAAAATTTCCACTGGATCACATTAGAGATGGAAAATTCGAGGGTGAGGGGCAGAAGAATAAGGGCCCCTTGTTTCTCAGTGGATGGCTGTAGGCCGCCTTTGTCGTTCCGCGGCGGATCAAAAAACGACGGGGAAGGCCGACGTCAGCTGTTGTCAGGCAGCATGCAAGTGGCAGCCGGGCCCCAAAAAGGCCAGCTTGTTTTTGCACGGTTGGCTGTGGCACATCTGAAAAATGTCAGTAGGGCTGGGCCCTCTGCGGCTGGGAAGACCGCATGGATTGGGCCGCGTGGGGGCGGCTGCTGGAATAAAACGGGGGCTAAAGAACAGGGTGCCAGTGCTGAGCTATAAAGCCATTGTACATGAAAAGCTTTGTTGACAGTACTGTTTACTTGATTTGCCAATCTGTCCTGGGATCCCCCTACCTTGTGTACTACTTGCTTGAATATCCCATTTAAGGGTTCTGTTTTTTTCCCCCCCATTGGGACCTTAAGCCAGTGTTATTCCTGTTGAAATTGTGAAAATTGAGGCATTAATTTGGAAGACTATTTGTTTAATTTTTCAGAGGCTTGTGCTGTTACGGACCCTAATCAGACCAGGCAGTTGATAATACACTCTTGGCCGGATGCACTTATCTTCTGGGTTTTCATGTTTGGCAGTTTATCAGTTACATCGGCTTGGGAAAAAAAAATTAGTGTCAACATTTTTTTGTGAGTAAATAAGTATAACAGAATGAAAATACTCCAAAAATGATTCATGGTGCATAAGTGGGTGGCGAGTAAGGTTATGCATTTAATCCATTGTTTTTTTTGATATTATAAAATTTATTGCCATTTATGTGGCGGAGGTAATTGTGTAATGAGGAGAAATAAGAGGACTTAATGAGGAACAAAGCGCGAGGTTGCTTAGGAGGATCTGTACAAGAGGAACCAGTGAAAGGTGATTCTAATGAAAACAAATGGAGCAACTGAACACACTGTTGCTATATAAAGTGATGGAATTCTTATTTTACTGTAAACTATAGCTTTTGAAGTGACGTTCTAGTGGAGGCTTGTATATAAGGACCGTTATATTTTTCCGATTAGAGAATAACCACAAACTCTTAATGTCAATGTCCCCGATGGACATACGACATGCCGACTTTAATTCCCAAAGCGGACACTTGCGGATAAATCAGAGGACGGCTGCTGGAGCCATCCTGATCGTATTTAATCTCGAAGAAGGCAGGGATCAAAGATAGTTATACAGCACTGTGCAGAAGTCTGTGGCAGCCGAAGAAAATGTTTAAATGATTTTCATGTCGCTGTAAAACTATGAGATTCTGTCAGAGTGTGTCAGCTTATACATTCTTATACAAACTTCTCTTAGTCACCTTACTATTTGCGGCAGCCGTCCAATACACCTGTGTATTTTTTTTGTTTCTTGACCTCTTGCACACCCTGTGTGGCTAATCAATATTTCATTGAGTTATTTAACTGACTAAGTAATTGATCAATTGCACAGAACGGCTGAGGTGCCCAGGTTTGGGAACAGAAGCGATGTTCATCTAGCCATCCAGCAAGATATCAGTAAGATTTTGGAGAACAGAAGAAATTCTTTTTTTTTTTTTTGTTACTGTTAATTTACATATGTTGTGATGCTGAATTGTCTTTGGTTATTAAATGTGCACTTACTGGGTGGATTAATAGCTTTAAACATTTCCTTTGACTGCCCACAACTTTCACATAGTACTTTTAAGATTAATGAGCTGGTGGCTGCCTCTCCTGTAAGCAGCTTTCTGCCTGACAGCCCCCTTTCCTGCTGTCAGTCAATGCCCTTTTCTGATAACGAATTATGCGGCCACACGGTCGAGGTGCCTTTTTAAGGTGTCATATGTTTATCATCCTTTGCTCTGACATTTTCACCCTGGGCATTAGTTGCACAAGCAATAACAGGCTACAGTCTGATTGCATGCAGGCTGGATGTTTACCGAGGGTAGAAACTAGCAATCTGCAAATGGGCTTTGTAGTCCTGTGTTCAGGCTTAGCAATTAGTGCCCGGTAGGGCTGAGCAATTTTATCAGTTTCATTTTCAATTAACAAGATTTTCAAATCACAAAGGCTGCAATGTAGGGTATGCATCATACAGTATGTCTGATTCAGGGTTTAAAACTGTCGTGAGGATAGTTTTACCAATTCATGCTGTTCTCCGTGTGGACAGTCATTGTCACCTATCAGAAGGGCCATGTGCTTCGTGTGCCAGGCTCAGCAAAGAGAGGTGGCCCGAAGCAACTGTGTGTCCGCCCAGAAAGAAGTAACAGAAAATGCAAGGACAAACATCTGTGTAACAAGGACAAACATCTGTGTAACAAGGACAAACATCTGTGCCTATTTCATGGTCAGAATTGTGTGCAGAAAGGTCCTGCTATTCGAGGTCCAAGCAGCATTGGGTGCTTTTTTTTTTTTTTACTGGAATTGTTTTATTTTTATCATTTTAACTTAACACAGTCACTGATTTTGACACTGGCACAATTTTATCTGATTGTTCTCTGTTAATTTAATGCAATAAATAACAGTCACAATATCTGTCAAGAAAATCGCAATTAGATATTTTCCCGAACTCGTTCAGCCCTAGTGCTCAGCCATTTGGAGCCTTTTGGGAAGTGCCAGCTCACGGCAGTTGAATGTTTGTCCAGCCCGCAATGACGTTTGACTTGGGTGATAATTTATTCAGATGCTTCTGTAATGATGTGCTTGACACACAGTTGGGGCCTCTTTTGCATTTAACCACAATCCACAGTGGGTCAGTGGTGGGGGTGTTGGGGTGGTCATGTCAGCTGGCATGTGGCTGGTGTTGTGGACTCTAACATATCAGCCTTGTGGTTTAAGCTGTTAGGGTGGGGGGTAGCAGATCTCTACAAAGCTGAGAGCTGGGAAGGCACTAAAGAGTGGTGCGTGCGTGCGTGCGTGCGTGCGTGCTCGCTCACTCACTCCTCACCTCACCGTCAGGAGCTGCAGAAAAAATAGTTTAAGCTGCCCACGTCCAGCTTTGATGAATGAGCCAGCTAACTTACCAGGCTTCGTTTTAGTTATAAATCTCAGGTTTGCGGTTTGCATTTGTTTCCATAGCAGCACCCTATCCATGCTGATAGTTTTGTAAAATAGAGGAGTGGAATGGTGATGAAAGCCATGGCCTTGTGACCTGCAGGTTCAAATCCCAAGACGCATGGTGTCATAATGATTAGACCCCCCCCAGTATCTCCAACTGGCTCTTTCTATACCCAAAAAGACAATTTGAGGAATACTTAGCAGAAAATGTTGCTTCCTAAACCAGTTCCCCAAGGTGAGATCAGCCTGCCTTTTTGGTTGCTTTGGAGGGGAGCAGTTTGGTTGGACCAGGGCGGACTGAGCTGTTGACCATCCATGTGGTGGAGTGACTGGGCATCTTGCCTTTGTTGGCAAGTGTTTACCAGTCTCCCAGTCCGTTCCTTGGAGACCCAGAGCCGGTCCACGTTTTTGCTCCCTCCAAACTCCTGGTAGGCAAAAATGTGAACTGTCTGTCGGTCCCCAAGGACCGGATTGGGGAACACTGTCCTAGCACCTGGGGGGGGGGGGGGGGTTGCTGCAGCTGTCATGTGGGGTGAGTCCCCTCCCCCTCCACCCCAAGCCTCTTGGGCACAGACGTGTCATTTTGGGCATGCTTCCCAACTGAACAGAAGTGTGCTTCGTGTGGGGAGGTGTCCCTGCTCCCCTGCTGATGGAACACACGGCAGCGCCGCTGATGTCAGCCGTCCGAGGGACTGAAATGTGTCACATTTAATTAAAAGGGCCTTAATTGGGGGGGGGGGGCAGTGTCACGGTCTTAATTCCGTTTGCCTCAACGTCATACATCTGTTGTTGTTTGTGTTTTTCTTCCTTTTTTTTTGAGCAGGGCATGGTGATAGAAATAATGACTCCCACTGACGTTCTCCTTTTTCGGCTCTTCTGTCATCTTTGTGGGGACAAATAGTGAGAATATATTCACATGTAGCACCTCAGACGTAGACTGTTCCCTACCCAGGTGTCAGATCTTTTGTTCTCCACCTATTCTTTTTGAATTGTGGGGGATGGGAGAGGAGTCAAGAAAAGCGTAGAAGTCAGAAATCCCCAAAAAGGTATGTTTGTGTATGTATGTGTGTGACAGCGAGAGACTGTCAGCTCTTATTGAAATTAAATATTTCTCTATTATGTTGGTAGAGTGTCATGAACATTGATTGTTAAATCTTCTCCCAACAGTCTGAAGTCATTATCGTCAGTGTCATTAACACTGAATTGTAACAGGCAGCTGTGGTCCTGACACTTCCTGTGAATTTGTCTAAATAGTTTTTCTCCCAGTGAAAGTGGGACAGTAGATTTCAGGCAGATCTTTTGTCAGATGCACCACAGACCTGGTTCCTGGTCGCCAATGAGCAGCATCCTTGTCATAATGGACTTACAGCGTTACTTCTGCCTGGGTTGTCTCCCTCCATAATATTGGCGCTTTCAGTTTGGATGTTCAGTGAAAGGCTCCATTTGAACATTTTAATGCATCAGAAAACCTCACAATCACTTTGTAGTGCCGTTGCATTCCGGCCAAGTCTGCATCTGTCTCTGTCACTCTCTCCTCAACCTCGTCTGCAGGGGTCTGCCTCGCTGAAGGTGTCCACCTCTCTCTCTCTCTCTCTCTCTCTCTGTCTCACTTTCTGTTTCCTCAGCCACCTTCCTGCGTTTGGCACCTGAGACTTGCATTTAACGTTACCTTCTGTGCCCAGACCAGCTTGCTTTAACTGTCTGTATAAATCACGCTAAATCAGACAGAAGTTTTGCATCTCGCTCTTAAAGTATTTGCTGATCTGCTGCCTTGTTTACACAGATGTTTGTCATGCTAGATTTGTTTTTTTTGTTTTTCTTTTGTTTTGGTCCCTCGTTCCAGTAAAATAAACCTCTGGGTTTACATTTGGATTCTTTTATTTTTGTCAAGTTAAACAGTACCAGAAGTTTGATGTCACCATTACCCCTGATTGTTGGACAGGCAGTTGTCTTTTCTTTCTGTAACCACTTCAGTCCTTGGTTCTGCCTCTTCTCTTTTGGCCTGTCCTTACAGTGTGTGACGCTAATGGTGTTACAAGGGTCTGCTTTTAATTTGGATCACATCATGGATTCAGATGTTGAATCACTTCTGGCTCTGTGACGTCTGATGAGGAAAGGCACGACGTAAACACTAATGCAGTTGAACCCATTTCTCAATCACATTGAAACTCTGTACTCAAAGATAAAGAAAAGCATTTATTTTTAGAATTTCTTCAGGATGTCGTTGCGTGTGCTTGTGGTCATTGTTGTCACCAAATGCTTCTGGGTTATTAAAAACAAATATAACCTTTTCCTGTTATGTCAGTGACATGCTGCTGTTAAGCCGAGCAATTTCAATGTAATTCTGTCTACTTTTAAAAGGTACTTTTTAGAAACTCTCATGTCTGTCTGACTGCTACCAGGTAGGTCATTTGGCCTTCGCTGAAGACACATGGAGTATTTTTTAAATTGATTGCAGGATATGGGCTGCTTTGTTGAATGCATGCTGTTCGAGGTCTCACACGCAAAGCGTAGACGGGCTTCTGGAAAGGCCCTGATAGGCTGTGCGGCAGCCATGTGATCGCTTGTGCAGAAGAGGTGTGATGATGGCTTTTGCCGCTGTGGTTTGCACTATACTCCGGCTTCTACCGGATGTGCAGTGAGAAGGTCTTGAGGGGGAAGCAGGCTTCAGCATGCCGGGTGGACAGTGGTAGTGGCCCCATGACACTTGGTGTTCTGCAAAACGGTTAACGGCTTAGAATAAGGCGTAACGCCATCTGGGCCAGGTCACCCTGCTCTCCTAAAATTCTGACGAGGCTAGTGCTGACTCAGCTCTAGGCACTGGCAAAGTCAACTCTGCTTCCTCAGGTTCCAGCATGGACTGCACTGACTCTACCTCAGGCACCGGATGAGTCCTGCTCTGACTCCCCTGTCTTAGGCACTGGTGAGGCCTGCTCCTAACAGTGGGCATGAAGTACTGGGCTTTTTTTTTCTTCTGTGAGTGCAGCAGCTGGCTTTTGGCTGCTAGCTGAGAAACACAGACCCCAGTTCGTTACAAACACAGCTCCAGCAGTGAAGGTTACAGGGAGGCTGGGGCGGTTCATCTCTGTCTGCATGGGGGCCGTTTTATCGCTGTGCCGGGAGGCTTTCACTGCAGTCTCATGAATAATGGAAGACACGGTGTATCAGGCTGTACCTTGGCCCCAGAGCTGTACCTTGGCGTGCTGTGCGTGTGCTGTTATTTACAGCTGTTACCACCCCCCAGCTCGCCGTCTGCAGCAGTGGCCTTGTGCTCGGAAACGCCAAGCGCTGCATAATAGCAAAACACGCTCTTAGGAAGCACGCCGTTTATTTTAATCTGAGGGGGAGAACTCCGTAACCCGGCAACTGATCGCAAAATGACAGACGTCCATAAGGGTCTGCAGTGGGACTGCATGCACCCCGGGAGAAGGCTGGGTTGTCTCCAGGCCCCCCCCCCTGCAGACAGCTGCTTGCTGGCACTCGGGCGTGCAGGTGTTCGCAAGGCCGCCTTCCCCCCCGTACGTGAACGATGACCATGTCCTCCTCACTGCTTTCTCAAGCATCCTCATCCTGGGCCACGTTGCGCTGGGGCATCAAGAGCGGGTTGGCCCGACCCTCCCGGAGGAGTGTGTGTAATCACTCCCCCCAGTTTACAAGCCACCATACTCCTTTATGTTTCTGGAATTTTTTCAGAAATTCTCGTGTCGCTCTTTGCTAAACGCTGTGAGATCTGCACACTACTTTGCAAGACAACAGTGCGTGTGTGAGTGTGTGTGTGTATGTGGGTCGCCCGCTTGCTCACCATCTCGCTGGCCTCCCTGCTCCCAACCTTGACCTTGAGTTACTGTACTGTGGCCACCGCCCCAGCCAGCATGGAGGAAACTGAGGAAATCGGAGCACCTTGGGAACAATAGCGCCCCACCCCACACCACTTCCTGGACCCCACATTTTAGCTTTCTCTCCTCGGTGCCAGTGGATGATGGAAATGGTGACGACTTTGCCACGAAGGGTGATGGGAACAGGATGCGTGGGCTGCCACTCCGCACTCTCTCTCTCTCTCTCTCTCTCGCTTCTGGGCTGTGGGCCCTCACTCAGACCTTATCGGTGGGATTGCAGATGAAGATGGATCACAGCCCCCCATCCTTGCAATGAAAAGTCTGAAATCTGATCGGTTTTATCAGTAAATAAACTTTTTCTGTACCTGCAAAGTAGTCTATTCAGAGTCTGTGCCATTATTTGAAGTCTACTTTGAGAACTGAATGAGAGTTTGAATTGTGTATTTTAAAAATGGTCTTTCACTGAGTCATTAGCCGGAATAACAGCAGCAAATGTCTCTGCAGTCCCATTTATCTCTGCGGTCAACATGTGACACCTACAAAATCCTGACCTGTAATCTTAGTTTGCTGCTGCTTGACACAGGGCCCTGAGCTGCTCTGCTCTGTCACCTTAGTCACTCTGCTTGGTTCAACTGCTATCAAATGTGCTGTTTCCCTCCTCTGACATGGCCTGCGTAAAAAAATGTTTGTCATATGCAGGACACACGCCCCACGTTGCGGTAGCAGGCAGCATTTTGAGCGTTGACTTCCTGTGGCCTCTGCTTTGCTTTAACGCTACGCTGCTGTGACATAATGGTGTCACTGCCTGTGAGTGCAGCCCCCCCCCCACCCACACCCCCTCCCTTAAGGGACATGAGATGCAGAGGAATCCCTTTTTCCTTCTCTGGATGTCTATTGGCCTTCAAACATTCCTGTGTGGAGCTCAGCAGGGGTATGGCTTCCTGTTTGTGGGTGTGGCATTTTATATGTGGGCGTGGCTTCCTATATGTGTGTGGCTTTTAATAGCTGGCTGTGACTGAGGCCCTACGCCAGTAAAACCATTCAGGACAGAGGTGTCCTTGGCTGCTTTGTAGTTAAGGACGCAAGCATGCCGCTGGGCATGTGTTGTAAAGGAGAGAGGAGCGGTGGAGGTGTGGATGTGCAATAGCGGCAGGGGGCTTCCTGATGCCCCATGACTTAGAAATAATGGGTTTTAATCCACATTGGGGTGAAGGATGCCGCTGTTTGTATCTGGGTGAATGCTGCCCTTCAGGAAGCAGAACACCGGGATTTGGGGGCTGGTCCTGCTCCTGTCCTCTTTTTTGGGGGGTGGCCAAATTGCATGGCAGCAGATTGGGCCAGCCACTGTCTCTTACTGGCCCCCCTCCCCACGGACTCGTGAATGGAGTTAATTCTGTCTGTTTTGGGGGAGGGATGACTGGAGCGTGAGAGAACGCCAACCATCACTGCCATTATTTTCCTGTTAAGGTTTACGCACCTGGTTCGTTTGAGCTGTGGCTGGCATCCCAGCTGGTTAATGGGCACAGGCTCACGCACACGCAGACACACAGCCTCTGTGACCCTCCATCGTGGCACCGTCGCCTGCATTTCTCCTGCTCTTCATGCAGACGGCGGTGCTGTTTGGCCCGATGGCCTTTCTCTTTCCTGATGTCTGGATATTAACAATTCTGGCCCTCTGGTGCTTGCGGTTCTTATGGCCGCCGAGCTGATTAGTGCTGCATGTGGCTGTTAGCGCCCTTTAACTAGCTGAATAGCAGTGTTAGAATTCCATGTGCATTACATGAGATGTTGGTATTAATATCGCACGTCATCCAACCTTGTAATATACTACAGCCAGTTTTCAAATTCAGTACAAAATACCCGCCTCGCGCTGTGATGTCATTTGGTGCCGGCACCAGCTTTTACGCCAGTGGAAAACCTGCGCCTTGACCTACCAAACTCTCGGTACTTTCTCCCAATACCAAAAGTTTGGTACCTATTGCAGTGGTTACATGCCCAAAAAGTACAGAGGTCTATCGCATGATTGCTGTAAACACTGGGGTGATTTTATCAGAGGTTTTGAAACACGTTTATATTCATATCTTTGCGAGGACCGTCCATTCATTTATGTAGGCAAATCCCGAATCAATGACAGCCTTAACCCCTAACCCGCCCTAACCTTGACAATAGGTAGCCAAACAAAATACAAGATGTTTGGCATTTTAAATTCTTTGACTGTAGTCACGGATTTTGAGAACTGAATTTCCCCTTGTGGGGACTGAAAAAATGGTTCCCACCGTGTCAAAATGACAGATTTTTATCACAACGTGGGAACATTTGGTCTTAACAATGTATATGTACATGACACACACTCCCACACACACACATACACACACACGCACTCTGTACCAGCAATATCCCAGCTTCCTTTGAAGTCTGCCATCCTGACAGCCCCGCCCCCCGACGCAGAGGGAGCTGACATCCATCAAAGTGGAGGAGGTTAATCAGCCTCACTGCGATTCAGCCTCCCTGGCCTCTCAGTGTAGCTCTCCATGTCAATAAGTCACCCCACCCCCCCGCCTATGTGCCGGCTGCAGAGGGAATCGCCCACCGCCTGTGTTCTGCCCCCGCACTCCTTTGCTTGGCTCGGCGTCGCCATCGATTTCGCTCTTTTAGACTGGCGAGGCATGTCTAGTGTCTGCGGCCGTAAGGCACAAGACAGACGCATTGTTATGTTTAACGCTCAGTGTCATTAAAACATGTAATTCTTTACTTCGTGGGGACATTTTTTCGATCCCTACAAGGATAATCTCAGTTTTATAGAAATGCTCGACTGCCATCAAAAAACTAAAAATGCCAACAATTTTGTAATTTATTTGATTACTTATAATGAGGTTTGGGGTTAACTCTCCTGCCCCCTGATTGGCCATCTTCCATTACGGGAATCCCACTCTGGTCCGGTTCAGCCCTGGGGATCAGCGCTAACCGAGGCTCCGTCACGGAACGGGTTGGCACGCCTTTCAGCCGGATGCTCAGCCACTTAGCTACGGTTCAGATGGAGCTTTGCTGGATGCAAACACTGCATCTGAATTTCAGTTTAGGGTTTCGGACCAGTACCTGGATTAAGTTATTCCGGAGCGGCCATGGAATGTCAGGTACAGGGAAGAGAGCCGCTCCACTTTACTGGTGCCTGGGGATCCCACTAACCCCTCGGACAGGCTGAGACTCTCATTCTTCTCTGTCGGCTGTGTGGTGTGTCTGAAACGCACGGCAGTCTGCATGCCCACCCCAGATGCCGGCTCTCCCATCTCACCTGCACTGCTTGCCACTCTCTTTCTCTGTCAGGACGTAGATAATGGGCTGTGTGCAATGCAAGGATAAGGAGGCGGCCAAGCTGACAGACGAACGGGACGCCAGCATCTCCCAGAACACCGGCTACCGATATGGGGTGGACCCTGCCCCCCAGCCATACCCTCCCTTCGGGGTTACTGCCATCCCCAACTACAACAACTTCAATGTGCTGGACAGCCAGAGGATGACCGTCTTCGGGGGCCTCAACTCATCGTCACACACAGGGACCCTGCGCTCTCGCGGCGGGACCGGTAAGCCCGAGCTCCGTTTGGGGGAGGGGCGGGCTGTGAGGGTGGAAGGAGGGGCAAGCCGTGGGGCGGAGGAAACCCCCCAATTGGAGTCACAGCTTTCTCTCCTGGACCCGTCCGGTGATTTCTGCGACCCTCCGAGCCCACACTCGTGGAAGCTTCTTAGCCTACCATTTCCTCTCCCTGGCATCTTTCTAGCAGCCTCTCTGCTCTGTAATTGTCCCACGGCGCCATATAAGTTTGTGAGGGAACAGAGGCAGGGACATCGTCAGTGACAGTAGACCAGGGCAGACTGTTTCGGCATGTCGGAGACAGTGGATATAAACAGACTGCTTTGTGTTTAGGTCTGCGGTGACCTTTTATCACATTTGACAGTTTTTATTATATAAGTGTGAGGGTTCCTGGGTTAACCCGGTGTTGGGAGGGACAGAGGAAGGCCGCACTCACTCCTGATGTAAACGTCTCGATGTCTTTGCGGCCGACCGGCTGGGTTACTGTCCCTCAAGGTCCTCCAAACCTGTCACGCCACGAAATAGAGCTCTGGGGATGTTCCTCATTTTCAGGAGGTCACTGTGGATTTATTTATGGCAGATTAAATCAGCCGCTCAGGATTTTACAGGCACAGGTAACCTTATAGAGCTTGGTCATTCATTAAGAGGCTGTAGTCGCTTACAACCCATAAAATCATGGCCTCATGCTGGAAAGTCTCCTTTGTCAGGGGCTTAGAGGTGGATAACGAGGGCTAGGAGGGTAACAAGGGGCAGCGATGATTGGCCCCGTGGGACTCGTTAATTGGACAGGGCTCTCAGTTCAGCGTCTTGCTGCAGGCCCCTTCCCTGCTGTGTCAGTCTGCCGTGGAGGCGGGGTCTGAGATTTGGGAGATCCCGACTTAGCCAGGTCTTTTTCCACTGCCCTTTTCTCCACCATATTACATCTATTTTGTTTATGAGTGAAGAACAGTGTCGTGTAACTTTGTTTCCGTAAGAACCCAGGCATGTACAAGCTCTGGTTGGTTGCATTATTGAGGCTGGGTTCCTGTGCTCCCAGAATGCATCCTGTTGGGATGCTGTTCCCAGAATGGCTTCTGTTGGGGTGCCATTCCCGGATTGCATCCCGTGGTTTGTAAGCTAAATTCCTCACATTAAAAGTGAGCAGTCTGCACCGTGTGACATGCAAAATCGACTGGTGCTCAGTCGGGACAGATAAGGTTTATTTTAAGGTCCGTTTGCAGCTAATGGTGATGGTGCCCCCACTCTGTCCCGCAGGCGTGACGCTCTTTGTTGCACTGTACGACTACGAGGCCAGGACCGAGGATGATCTCACTTTCCGGAAGGGGGAGAAGTTCCAGATTCTCAACAGCACGTGAGTGTGGCGTTGCAGGATAACAACAGCTGTAACATGACTGCCTGAGGATTCCTGTGTCAGTGTCTGTCTGTCTGTCTGTGTGCGCATGCATGTGTGTGTCTGTGTGCCTGTGTGTGTGCACATATCTGTGTCTGTCTGTCTGTGCACACGTGTCTGTGTGCCTGTGTGTGTCTGCCTGTGTCTGTCTGCTTGTCTGTTTACCAGTCTGCGAATGTGTATTTGTCTGTCTGTGTCTGTGTGTGTGTGCACGTGTGTGTCTGTGTGTGCACACACTGCTGTTATGGAGGTGCCAGGACCTCGTGCTTCACTGAAGAACAAGATGGCCATTGTGGCTTTGCCCTCACGCTGCCCGTCGGCATTCGCCGGTCGCCGTGCCCACACTGCTCACCGAGGACCTCGCTCCGGCGCAGCGGAGAGCGCCTGACTGCTCGTCTTGCTCGTGCTCAGTGCGCCTGGTACCGACTTCTGTTGCCTTCACAGTCTGTGCGGTCCGGGGCCGGATCATTCTGGAACGAGCTTAAGAAGCGTCCTTCACAGGCTACAGCCGTCACTGTTTACATTCTGTCACCCCCCCCTTCATTAAGCTGATCCTTTGTAGCTCTGCAGAGTGATTGACTTTGCCGATTAGGTAGCATTGTTGTCTGCATATGTGACAGGCATCGTAGTGGATAGCCATCCTCATCATCATTGCCATCATCTTATAAACGATTTTCCTGGTATGGTGGCAGGCTCCTTCTGGGGGATCCCTAGACACTGGTGTGATGTTATTCCTCCAGCAGCCACCCAGTGCGGCATGCTTGGAACATCTCCCCCGCTGGCAGTCGATCGGGCGACTCCTCTCTATCTGAAGCACCAGCAGCTGTTTTGAGGTCCCTCCGGATCTCTGCACTCCTCATCCTGCAGAGAGGCCTTGTTTCGGCACCTTATACTCACGACATTTTTTGTTCAGTCATTACACACACCTCCTGCCCACAACCAGAGTGTCTCAGGTGCCGTTTGACCAACATGAACACAAAGCTGAAGCCGAGGAGTTGACCTGCCTCTCATACTCACACTCCATCTTACTGTCACTCACAGACAGGATCCCAAGCGGCCCAATCTCTCCCCCCCAGTCTCCCCAGCCCCTTGAAAGGATCAGTTCGTTCTCCTGTCAGGGAACATCAGAGCTGTGGATTTGGAGCTGCTGATTCTCCTCTTAGGCGTCTCCCACTTGGCATAAAGCTGCTCGGATGCGTCCGAAGGCCCCCTCCCATTTGCCCTGAATGCCTCTTGCGTCTTTCAGCTACCAGCTCCAGAGGTGGATAGTTCAGAGAGTAAAAGTCCAGACCAGGATTTTGTTTCAACTAGCCAGTGGAGTATAAAGAGCCACAGTCAACTGGTTGGTTGGTTAACAAAATCCCAGTCTGGACTTTTTCTCTCTGGACCTAAACTGCGCACCCTATCCTGTGCTGCTCTCCTCCAGCAGATCCTGGGGTTTGCGTACATTTATCATGGCTGGTGTGGTCGTTGCTGGATTTCTAATGCACCCTGCAGCCTCCCTGTCGTCTTTTCATTGATGTGTCATTCTGACTTCCAGGCACGAGTAACATGCCTCTCAGAGTAGGCTGCAGGGAATTCGGGGACACCTGTCTCGTCAGAGGCCAGAAGGAGTCGTGGCACTCATGCCTGTTCCCCCCCAGCTGCTGGTCCCGGGCTTCCTCTGAATTGGACCCCCTGCTGGTAAAAAGTGATGGCACAATCCAGGAGCTATGATGAACGGCAGCATTGCATGGGTCTGACGCTGCATCGTGGGGGGTGTGGGTGGGACTAGCGAGTGCCATATAAAGGGGCTCTCAGGAGGGCAGGCTTACCCTGTTTGGATATTGTGAGATGTTGTCAGGATTATTGATGTCATTCGGCTTTGCGATTGGATGGGCAAACAGTTTTCCCACCGTTATTTAATGCTAAAACAAAACAGCCGGTTTGTGACAGGCTATGGGGCCATCAAGGTCACAGGGTACGGGGGGCTGTGATTGGTGAGTGAGGAGCCCCAGCATGTCCTCAGTGAGGGGGGGTAAATATCCTCTCTCTGGATGTTCCCCTTCTGGATGTCCCACACGCACCTTCACAGGAAGTTAGGGGGAGCCATGTAGAGGGTCTCTGCTGCCATTTCTGTCCATTCTGGGAGGAGCCCTTTCGGTACCACTGGGTTACGCCGTTAGAGCACCCCCTGCAGAGGGGGTGTCGCCATGCTGCTCGGGTACGCCCCTCGCCTTCCCGCCTGAGGATTCCCTGTCATCCTGCTTCCCTCTGGAAACAAAGGAATCCATGAACATTCCTGGTGCCTCACGCAGTCCCCAGATGCTGCTGTTTGTCTGCGCGAACGAAAGGGCCCCCTCCCTTCCTCCTACCCCCCACTCCTCCCTCCACTCTTCCATGCTCCTCCTTTCATAGATAGTGTTTTCTTTTTTTCTTTTTTTTTGGCCTGCATTTCCACCTCGTCTGCAAGGCAGCAGGCGAGCGACAGCAAGACAGACAACGAGGGGGTGGGGGGGGGGAGGGGGGAGAGAGAGCCGGAGCGAGTGACTAAACAAAGCTGTACATCGCCGGGTGGTGTGGACGGGACACAGGGATGCCTGGGGGTGGACAGCATGTGTGTGTGTGTGTCTACGTGTGTGTGCGCGCGTGTGTGTGTGTGTGTCTCTGCGAGCGGGTATACCTATCCTTATGGGGACACAATGTCCCCAGAACGTGATAAATATCCATTTTTTTCCCTTATGGATTTCCTGGTTCCCATAAGGGAAAACTCTATTTTAAAAAAATCAGTGACTGTTATGAAAAAACTAAAAATGCACAAACTCTTGTATTTTGCTTGGTTACTTATGGTTATTGTTAGGGCTGGGTGGGGGTTAAGGTTGTCATAGTTAGCGTTAGCATTAGCATTTTTCACATAGAAATGAGTGGGCCCCATAAGGATAGGTATACCCTACATGTGCGTGCGTGCGTGCATGTGTATGTGTGTGTGTCTGTGTCTGTGTGTCTCTGTGTGTTTGTGTGTGTGTCTGTCTGCGTTTTTGTAATTATTCCATCGTAGGCAACAGATTTCCCCGCAATGCGATAATAACCTTTTTACCTTATGGGGGACATTACCTCTGTGATGTATTAGCATAGATTTGATTGCATGCTAACTGACTGGCCCGTCATGTTCCTTTCTCCCCCTCAGTGAAGGTGACTGGTGGGAGGCCCGATCTCTTGCCACCGGCGGAACCGGATACATCCCCAGTAACTATGTGGCTCCAGTGGACTCCATCCAGGCCGAGGAGTGAGTCTATGCCAAAACTGGGCGTGGTTCCGCCCCACTCAGCTCCTGGGCCCCAACCCATCTGTCAAGCTCATGTGGGACCAGCTGAACCCCCCTCCCCCGAAACCTCTGGGTGCGGGGGCTTCAGTCATGGTTTGGGAAGCCATACAAATGTTTTCTCAGGTTTACTGGAGCAGCAGGCCCATCTGGGGTTGGGGGGGGGGGGGCTGGACCGGTATTCCTC
>JAODJX010000041.1:3374004-3445911 GCA_026776945.1 Isichthys henryi
CCACCTCCCCCCCGGAGTGTGAAATGGTCACCCTATGCAGTGGAGGGGTGTACCAGGCCATCCTGTTACACAGGGAGAGGAAGACATACCAGCCCATTATGTTTAGGGTATTAATGGCAGAACCGCTGTCAGTACCAGTGCGATGGCCCCTCAGACCGCACACTCATGCTAATTGTAATTTACAGTGTGACTTTATTAAAATATACACGTTGCTGCTGTTTCATGTTACACGGCGCACGGCAGATCCATAAGCGCCTGCACTCTCCGAGGGTGATATTTAGTCCCTTCTCTGAGTCTCTCTCCCTGCAGTACCTCTGAGATGTTTAAAATCCGCTGTTTTGTCTCCCAAATCTTCACGGTTCCACCCGTGGATGTGATGACGCGCACACTGACATCTGCCCTGTCCTAGTTTGCTTTTGCCACGCAGCCACCCAGTCTCTGGAGCGCCCCCACCTCACAGCTCTCTCCTCCCGGTTCCCCGCACTCTTCCTCCCCCTCACGCCGCCTGCCTGTGTCTCCCCCCCGCTCTCTCCTCGCGCAGAGCGCGCCGCGGGCCTGTGCTGCCGCCTGGTGGTGCCCTGCCACAAGGGCATGCCACGCCTAGCCGACCTGTCCGTCAAAACCAAAGACGTGTGGGAGATCCCGCGGGAGTCGCTGCAGCTCATCAAGAGGCTGGGCAATGGGCAGTTTGGGGAGGTCTGGATGGGTATGCGTGCATGCCCACCGCCATCGCCGCGGAAACCGGCCTCAGGCAGCGTGGAAGGTGCAGCCCTGGGAGGTGGAACTGTGCAATCTGGGTAATGAAGATATGACTCAGCCACAGACATACAGCCAAACAGTTCTGCTATATTGCAGATGCATATGTAAATTAAGAGATGCTGAATTTTGGGGGCGTTCTGCTCACCCAGGGTGAGGCCTGCACCTTCCACCTACCTGTTTGCATGTTTATCTCCCTGATAGTTAATTCTGTTCCTTGCCTCCCTTCCCCTCCCCTCCTCTATAGAGAGCGCGGATGGTTTGTGCTATCAGTTAACAAGCGTGTGTGTGAACCTATCCCCCGAAACTGTGGGCCTGTCCCACGATGCATGGGAAGTCTCCCGCGACTCCTTAGCCCTGGAGCTTAAGCTCGGGGCTGGATGTTTTGCTGAGGTCTGGTTTGGTAAGGAAACGACTTCTTATTTTACTGTAACGACCCGTCTGGAAAAATCCGAGAACCCACACCATGTTCCCCATGGAAAAGAGTCACTAATTGGCCTCTGCGAGAAGTATGGATGGCCGTCCGCCTATTCTCCACGGCATGTGATCGGCACCTCGCGATGGGCAGACTGACGTGGGTTCTCTGGTTTTTCCAGGGTATCCTGAATTCCTACAGACTTTCTGTTTCTCAGATCTTCCCTTTTAATAGAAACTTTCTGTGTCAACTCACTTTTTCCTCCTTACTAGTCTGCCGTTAAAACTAGTGCAGCGTATTGAATTTTGGTTTCCTTACTGGTGTCTCAAAACGTATTTTTTTAGCGCCCTCTAAAGGGCTAGAAATACCATAACGCGTAATATCAGTTCTCTCCACATGGAGCTTTGGAAGGCCTCCCCTCGTCCTCTTAACAACCCAACTTCAATACGCTGGAGCATTGAGTGAGACCTGACTGGAGCCTTTAGGTTCTTCACTGGGGTTTGTTTGGCTTCAGCACCGTCTCACCAGACCCTTGAAATTGTTCTGATCAGTGAGCAACTGTGGGTGTGAGCGGGTCGGCCCACACTGAATTGTGGGTAATGATGCATGCCCGCGCCATGGCAGATGGCGTGATTGGCAGATTGCTGCGCCGCTCTTTATGTTAATCACCCTGCCTTGGATTATCCTGGCAGGCGGTGGGCCGCCATGCCCTTTCCATGCGTCAGACCGTCGTCTGGTCCCGCGCAGGCAGACGCATTGGTGTCAGACGCCCTGGCCTCCCTGATTCGTCTGTGTTTGCTGCAAAGGCAAATGAACCCCAGAGTCGGTGTCGCTTCTCTTCTTCTTCTATTCGCATTTTCAGTCCTTTTCTGTGAAATAGCCTCAAAATTGTATTTTCTTCTAAGTCTTCTTAAAAACAGTGAGCAAAATCTGAGATGCAAGTGTTTTTTCATTGATAATTTGATATTTTCAGATGCTTGTTGTTTTATAAGGCCTAGTGTTTGCTGCTGTTCCTAAAACAGCTTAATCCCTCCTGGAACTCGAACGCTCACCCGCTCGCTCCCAGATTCCCACCCTTTCGCTGCCACACCGGCTCTCTCTATTCGCTGCACGCGCCCTAATGGTGGTGTTTGCTTGGCGCTGCAGGGACGTGGAATGGCACCACTAAGGTGGCCGTAAAGACCCTGAAACCGGGCACCATGTCGCCGGAGTCCTTCCTGGAAGAGGCGCAGATCATGAAGAAGCTCCGTCACGACAAGCTGGTGCAGCTGTACGCCGTGGTGTCCGAGGAGCCGATTTACATCATCACAGAGTACATGGGCAAAGGTCAGGGGTCACTGCCGCTGCCTCCAGAGTGCTGAGCTCAGTGTCAGGGTGTCACTGAGTCACGCGTTTTCGCTTGGTACCACCTGCTGCCTTGTATGACAGTTGGTCATTTAGACAATCAGTAAAAATAGGAAGAAAGTGGCGTTAAATGTACGTGTGTAGATGAACCATGGGCACAGTTCTGAAGATCATAAAGACATCCGTTCGCTCTGCCCGTCTTTTCCGGGCATTAAAGGAAGCCCCCCCCCCGCAGAGTGATGGGCGATGCTCTGATGCTGTGCCTGTCTGTTGACTCGCGGTGTGTCCTGCTGCTTCCAGGAAGCCTGCTGGAGTTCCTGAAGGACGGGGAAGGCCGCGCTCTCAAGCTGCCAAACCTGGTGGACATGGCAGCCCAGGTGAGTCCCTAGCAGGCGGTTCTCCTAGCAGAGTGGCAGAACACGCCGTGTTCCCTGTCTCACGCTTCTCTGACAGTCTGTCACATTCAGAACTGGGCTGGCAGTCAGAAATCAGTATGAGGGAGAATTATTAGTGAAATGAATAACAGAATTAATCTTGCCGATAATTGCCTATTAATTTGCCTATAGTTGTGTCAGTTTCTCATTACACATGCTGCTCGTCTTACGATGGGGTTACGTTCCAGTGAACCCGGCGTAAGTTGAAAATATCGTAAATCAGATCCCCATAGGTGGCAGCGATCCAACCACACTCTTCGATTATTCCACCTTGTGGCACGGAGGAACCACTGCACGCGAGCCGATGTGGACGCTGTGGCCCTGTCTCTGCAGGTGGCGGGGGGCATGGCCTACATCGAGAGGATGAACTACATCCACAGAGACCTGCGGTCAGCCAACATCCTCGTGGGCGACAGCTTGGTGTGC
This sequence comes from Isichthys henryi, assembly GCA_026776945.1. NCBI lineage: Eukaryota > Metazoa > Chordata > Actinopteri > Osteoglossiformes > Mormyridae > Isichthys > Isichthys henryi. The sequence goes on from JAODJX010000041.1 coordinate 3,377,380, forward strand.
AAGATCGCCGACTTCGGGCTGGCCAGGCTCATCGAGGATAATGAGTACACAGCACGGCAGGGTGAGAGGCGCCCCCCTCCCAACACGTCATGCACAGGAGGGGGCCTGAACCACATGTCGTTCTGTCAGAGCGGGTCCTGGGCGCAGCTGTGGCTGATGTCATCATGCTCTCATCTGCTTTTCAGCCCAGGACATTTCCCTGATTTAACATTTTCATCACACTTCGTGACTGGCCAGGCACTAGGTGTCCCCTGGGTGCCCATGAACTGCAGCAGCTAGCTCCACCCACTGGGTGTGGCCACACATGTCATTTCCTGTCTGTCCCCTCTGCACCATCATCTTAGGAGCCAAATTCCCCATCAAGTGGACGGCCCCCGAGGCAGCACTGTATGGGAGGTTCACCATCAAGTCTGACGTCTGGTCCTTCGGAATCCTGCTTACTGAGCTCGTGACCAAGGGCCGAGTTCCCTATCCAGGTGAGGGCATGATGCATGATGGGTAAAGTGCCTGCATTTATTAGTGTCCTTTTCAGGGAGCGTTTGGTGTGATCGTGCCTGGCAATGCAGCGTAATGCCCTGGCTGGTAATTCCGCTGAATGCTCTTATACTATGCAGCTGAATGTTCGTATCAGGGACGCTCTCGCTTTTTATAACACGCACAGTGCTGGTGAGATGGTAGCTTTTGCGGAATTTGAGAGCAAGTTTGCAGGGGCCACCTTGGTAGGCGAGAGAGGAGGTAACGCAATGGGGTGAGTCTGAATGAGCTAATTTGCTTTCCTGTGTAGGCTGGTGACGAGTCAGCCTGCCCCCTGCCTGTGACAGGTGTGGGTAATGAATATGGGGAATAATGCACCCCATATTTGATGCCTGTTTTAAGTTTTCCATAGAATTAGGCCCACATATATACAAGCACATGTCAGAGCCCTTTTTACAGATGAGGCCTGATCGCCAGTAGTCTGTTTGCAGTTTCTGTTCCTTAACATCTATGGCGCAGCTCTCTCTTCCGGAGGCGAGACACTTTCAGCTCCATTTTCCCGTGTTCGAATGGCTGAGCCTGTGTGTCTCCGTCACCTGGCAGGAATGAACAACCGGGAGGTGTTGGAGCAGGTGGAGCGCGGCTACAGGATGGCCTGTCCCCAGGACTGCCCCATCTCCCTGCACGAGCTCATGTTGCAGTGCTGGAAGAAGGACCCCGAGGAGCGGCCCACCTTCGAGTACCTGCAGGCCTTCCTGGAGGACTATTTCACCGCCACTGAGCCTCAATATCAGCCTGGAGACAACCTGTAGGGGGCGCTCTCCCGGGCTGCGATGGACCGCCCCGGCCTGGGCTGAGGTGGGGGGAGAGGTGGACCTGCCAAGGCGTGGGATACTTTCAGGAGTTCCATCAACTATTGCCAAGCTCCTTTGGCCCCCGATGGGTACAGTCCAATCCGAGAAAGGGACTCAAGATATTCAGTTTCACAGTGTCTGAGAAGCTGATTTTCACAGGCTGGGGGGGGCTTGGTTTCTAGGATGGCTGGCATGTGATTTGATGGGCAATTGCCTGTGCGCAGTGTAAATACAAAGCTACTTGACCACTTATACTTTTGTTTTTCTTAATTTTTTTTATATATATGTGTATATATATATTGCTACAGGCTTTATTTTCATCTGGGACAATAAATAACAGGAATAATGATGGTAACGACTCTTTTTAAACCAATTAACCTGCTGAGGTTTTCTGACCTGGGCATTAATTCAAACCTGCTTTCTCGTTCATAGGACTGACTCTTATTTTCGCTTTTGCTTTTTCTTGGGTAGCGTAATGCCCACAATATGTGAAGAGAGAGAAATCGCCCTTCTCTCCAAAGGAAGAAAGTGGCTCCCGCGTTACATCCTCTGATAAGCAGGGGATTCAGCCAAGTGTGACAAAGTTCTCCCTCATTTCCCAGCTTTTGTTAGAAGTAGCTTTTGTTGTTGACCTATCATTGTAAAAAGGCCTTTTCTTCCAAGGTGATAGACGTTAGACTGGTGAGAGTGTGTCAGGCTTATTTGAAATTGCAGTCTGCATGTGAACGGCTCTCTGTCACTCAGAAGGGCTGCGTATGCATCTAGACGTCAGCTCTGGGTGCCTTTAAAACTGGAATTATGGAAGAGGTGTGTATGTGGGATTGACTTGCAGTTTATTTAAGCAGGAAAAAATATTTTTTTAACTCGTGTACAGCGTTCGATCCCCGGCCATTCCAGTGGATCCTACGTCTTCATTTGTGTTACATGAAGAATGGCTTTGTAACAGCCCACAGAATAAGCCGTTGCTCCATACGCACCACTCACTCTAGTCCTGCAGCACACCGCCCACGTCTGTCCTGAGCGCATTGTCAGGCCTCTTCTGTAATTGTTTTGTAAATCAATAATGCATTCTTAGTGTGTGTAATCACAGATGTGTGTGCGCGAACTGTCCTGGATCGACTGATCAGTGAGCATATGGTTGGTTCCAAAGGTAAACAGTTTAGAGTTGAGCTTAAGTTGGACACGGTAGTAGATCAGGGAAAATTGCAGTCCGTCAAACAACTTCATCTTTTTTTATTATTATTTCACATTTTGTTTTTAATATAACTGTCCATGGCTTTTATTTCTCATTATTCCTCCATGTTCAATTTCTAACATTATTTTTGTGAAATAAGTAATTTGCCATTTAAAAATGAGGATAATAAACATTTTACACTCTTTTCAATTTAGTGGTCTGTTTTTGGAATATAGCCTGCTTTGTTGCCGTGGGTGGTTGCCATGGACGCCGTGTGTAGATTGTATCGTGTCCGTTATTGATCTGCATATGTCCTGTTTGCAAGGTGCAGGTCCTCACTGCCCCAGAAGGCAGCTTTTACTCAATTGTACGAAGGTACCCCAGTGCAGCAGGAGGGCGTGCTGAAGTAAGGAGGTGACCGGACGTTCCCGCTGATCCTCAGCGTTATGCGCAGGAGTTCATACTCCTCTTTGTCGTGGTTCCCCTTGACCTAGAACCTGGTCTTCACATGTGACTTCCTGACCAGTCTGGCTGGGTGACAGGTGACCTCCCCCTCTACCTTAACATTTATGAGCAACTTTGCAATGTTAGTGACAAAATGTGGTCAAGGTTAAGCAGTTTTTTGCCCCCTTTATACCCCAAAAGACCCTCCCCTACAAGGTACCATGTATAAATGATGTGAGTGAATTTGCATATATAGATTGACGACCTGGAGTCTGAGGAGCCGGAAGCAGGGATGGAGTAGAACAGCAGACTTTCTGACGGCTATAAATTCAGTTACTTTCTAATCGCAGCCTAATGGAACTGCCGTTTTTTTCCCTGACCTCCCAATGATCATAAATTGTTGACACTGTATTCAAATGACCAACCAAGGACTCTGGCATATCTTCACTACTTTTCCTTACACCGGGTTTGAGTGTCAGCAGTATAGGGGCAGGATCTACACAAAGAACGAACCAAATAAGTCTATCGAACGGCCGGAAGTGCAATGGCCCGTGTGAAGAGGAATCGGGCTGTAACACGAATTAATAGAACAGACAGGTCTTGACGTGTTTCTTGAAGTTGGAGAGAATCTGATGCATGTGACGAGGACAGAAACTCTGGGAAAAGAGCTGTGTATTCACGAACCGGAGCTGTCCAGCAGCACGAATCGGTCAAGGTGACGTTTTTTTTTCCATTCAATACTTATCTCGTTTTCAATCGAGTCCAACGTTGACATACCGCAAACTTTGACAGGCTGCAGCAACCATCTATGCCCAGTAGAGGGAGTTGGTTTCACGATGTTGCTCTTTTCCCATCTATTTTTATAAGCATTTTTCCGTGAAAGCTGGTCCAGAAACACTGCTAAGGGTTTGCAGTAACATCAGAGTCTAGTCTACCATTGTAATACACTTAAGTGTAAATGCATTTTTTCTTTCGCACAGGCAAATAATCGCGTGGCATCTGGTCCACGATAAATACGCCATCACGCGTAAAACGCATCGCATTACACGGATCAATTGCTGGCCATACGACGAGGTGAGGTGCCGCTTCTCCTGCCATGTGTCGCCGCTGTTGGCGTGACTGCGCGGACTCTGCCTGCCGCCTTATTGATCGGAGCCCGGTCCTGTCGGCGTTTTTAATGATCCTCTCCCTCATCCTACCTCTGTATCTCGACACCTTCGGCTCGAACTGATGCTCTTCACGTCTGTCAGAGTGGCGTAAGTTTTTCCCCATTCATTACTACTCAGTAAATAAATTTAAATTATCGCTTTATTTTACCTTAATAATTGTAGTCATGGATCAAGGAAGATACTTAAATATAAAGTAAATTTTATAATCTGTCTGCCTTGAAATGATTGGGGACTGCATTGCTGTCATCATCCCTGACAGGATTCTCATGATCCTCCTAAATTCATGCGGTGGACGGAGTGAATTCCCATTGATACCTTGTTTAATCTGTCCTTTAAATAAGAACATATTGCTTTTACTCTTCCCCAAAGACGCGCGTGTAAAGCCGTGTCCGAACCTCCATCCATCCATCCATCCACGCTCGTCAGAATGAGCGGCTAGGAACCTTCGCAAAGGCACACCGTTCCTGGACATAGCTGTAGTGTGGATTTGAAGTGATTTTATTCATATTGTTGCTTATGACCGAACCAGCATAAGCCCTGGATTCGTTATTTCATATGCAAATTTTAATGAAGTTACAAAAAGCACCATAAGATTTATTTCCAATGCAACAATGAAGTATTTGCATTAATTTTTTACTCTGTGTTGGGTAAGACTAACACACTAAAGGTTTCGGTCAATGAACTTTTAAATGCCATCAGTTGTGCTTGTTTCATAGTTCATTGATAAGATTGATATAATTGGTAATCGTCCTAATTGAAAAATCTAAAATATTTACTAGGTTAGGAAAGTCCTGGCAAGTGATTATGGTCCATTGTATGTATTTAAAGTAATTCAAAGCTCAGAATATTGTTGCTGAAATGAGAACATTTATTCTGGGGAAAAGTAGTTCCCAAAATAGTCTGATTTGACTAGATTTTAACTTTCAAGTTGTCCATGTAAACAAAATACATTCCGCTAAAATGCAACAAAAACAGCCGTACGATCCTGACAGTGTTGTGTAGGCGATGCAGTCATTCAAAGGAAAAAAGAAACCTGCATTAGTTCAAGGAAAATTACACGTGTAATAACAGACATTTATCTTTTATTGTAGTGACTGTTTGCTGGTACCTCTTATCTTAAACCTATACTGCTATCATATCTCGGACGGTAATGGTTTTATTGTAAACACTAGCATGTGAGCTGCTATTGGTGTGGAGCACTGAGAGATGGATGTCTTCATCACCATTCAGAAAGCCTACTACCCCCTCCTGTGTGCATTGGGAATTCCAGGTTTGAACCTGTGTTTTTTTTCTCTAAATTCCCCATATAAAAATAGTGTAGATAATGACAATCATTATTCAACTGCTATGTATATGCTACATTCACCTTCCATATCTCTGAAATTCAATAGTAAATTACACGCGTATCAATATGGCCACAGGCTTAATGGTAAACGTGAAAGTGGCTATGATTACGATGCCAATATAGTGCCGTACAAGGACTCTGGGATTTATTTTTTGCTATTAGAATTGTGTTTGTCTTCAACAGCCAACCTCTTCACCTTTTACATGGTCTGTTTCCGTAAATGTGGGATGTCGGTGACAGCCGTCGTTTACCTGGGCTCCCTCACCATAATGGATACCTTATATGTCCTCTGGGTGATCCTTTTGGACCTCACCCTGACGTTCCTGCAGCAGAAGCCTTTTTGGCACTCGCACCCCTGGTGCAGCATCCTGACCTTCCTGCAGTTCGGCTCACTCTACAGCTCCTCCTGGATTGTGGTGGCCTTCACCATTGAGCGCTACTTGGTGCTGAGCTCCACCTACGCCAGGAGGTGGCGCCAGACTCGCATCACAGCTGTGCTCACCTGTGTGACCATTGTCCTGCTGTCCCACCTGGCTTCCATTCCCATGTGCTGGATCAATGCTGTTGTGAGCATCAACATCACTATGCCAGGCGGGGTAAACATCTCAAGCCTCCGGTGCCTCTACATGGAGGGTCCCTACTCCACGACAGTGGTCTGGGTCACCACCTTCCTCTCCAGTGGGCTGCCCATCGTTCTCGTCGTTCTCTTCAATTCGCTCATCGTCAGCCACGTGGTGCAGACCCACCGCCTCTTCACGAAGGAGGAGCTTCGAGCCATGAAGGTTTCCGGGAGAAATTCCGCAGGTGGAGTTCAGAGGAGCGTCTTGCTCCTGGGAACGGTGTCCGCAGCCTTTGTGGCATTTAGCGTGCCCCGATTTGTCACCTACTGCCTCCTCCGCACGGTGTACAACCGTGAGGACTTCGATCGCAATGATTATGGGCTGCCCATCAACGTGGCCAGCGACCTGGCCAACATGCTGCAAAACCTCAGTTCCACCACCAACTTCCTTCTCTACTGCGTGGTCAGCAGGCAGTTCCGCCAGGAGGTGGCGCACCTGCTTAGCTGTGGTACCCGGATCAGGCAGGTGGGTTCTGTTTTCACACAGAGCACCATGAAGGTCTTCTCTGTGGCGGACCACAGGACCACCACGAGCAGAGATCCTGTCAACGTTGTTCTCACTAAACTCCCCAAGCAGACTGAGTTTGGCTGATGTGCTACTGGAGGATAATGTATCTCAAGCTCTTTAGAAAAAGGATCTAATCCAGTTGCCTAGACGTACTGAAGATGAATAATGGATGTCTATAAGTTTTACTGTACGCGCCGGTCCATTCGTATTTGTCGTATGGGTCTTTTAATAAAAATACTACTGATAAGTCACATGAACATCAACGTACAGACGCAAACTAAAACCTTCAGAACTTTGAGCTTTGGTTGACCACAAAATGACCGAATCTTCTGTAAAATGTCTGTCTCGTTTCCCTGGTTCCCAGTAGGTGTTTAGGCTCTACCTGTAAAGTGAAGTGACTTCCTGCATTTCCAACACAGCAGTGTACCTGTACCAATGGCAATGAAAGAATCTTTATTATGGACTGACATCTTTTGTTGCCAATTTTTTTTCTAAAGCTTAAAGGATTGATTTTAATAAATTGATATCGATTTCTGGAACCCAGGCTACTGTGCAATTTTATTTATTTATTTTTTTACCTTGGATCTTAGATCTCTCAGTTCTCAGTATCCACAGCTCATAGAAATAGTTGGACGCTTTGCTGGGTTTATTTGCGCATTTGATCTTGAAGCAGACATGTCCCATCTGGACACCTCAGGTCTGCTCTTTCCACTGTTACCATGACAGCAAACACTTAGAACACTTAGTGATGTTGTGGATCTGTGTAGGAGCAGCTCAACGATCATTATGGCGAAGCAGCATTTTGCTTTGATGATAACAGGCCCCTGCTTGCAGTCCCAGGCTGCACCTGGCCAGTGCAGCCCCCCCCCCCGATGGGGAGTTTGGGACTCAGCAGTCAGCAGGTTAAGCATCTGAGTCTGTTTCTGGAAGACTGCAAGTTCAAATGCTACGGCTGGAAGAATGATCGTGTCACTGATCAGCCCTTGAAGACGGCCTTTAACCCGCCCTCTCTCGACCAGCCATTTGTAATCAGATCTCTCTTTCCAAACAGTCACCACAGAATGCTTTACAGAGATTTAGCTTCATAGATCGCCGTGCGTAAATGGTTGCACACATTAAGATGTATTCATGAGCACAGCAGCAATAAGGGAAACTATGCCAAGTCTGACCTGCGTTTTGATGTCTGTTCAGTGACATTAGCTGAAATGTCATATTTTCTACTACTGATTACAATTCTTGTTTTAGATCTGCTGCATTTGCATCGTGACCATAATTTCTAATAGCCTTTTGCGAGGATGGGCGCTCTGATCCTCAGTTGTATAGATTCGAGAGCTGCATAGCTAGTTCAGATAATCACAGAGAGTGAGGGATGAAACTACCTGTACGCAAGTGTTGTGGATCGGTCTGTTGAGGTCTTTAAGAGCTCGAGGTTTATCATTTATACATCGGTCATTAAACATCCGGCCAGAAGATGGCGCGATTTCGTTGCTGGCACTCCGACTACTTTCTTCACTGAATTTATGATCACGTTCGGTCCTTCATGGCTGATTATTACTGCCATGAAGTATCATTGGCTAGTGTTTTTTTATGTGTGTGACATTCTCCAGATCTCTCTAATGAGTCGTGTTGATGGGTGCATGGCTGAAATAATAAGATTATATAGCGAGCAAGTAACCTGATCCTTCGCAGACAACAACCAGATTTGTTTCAATGATGTATGTCTACATGACGAAAGGGAAATCTCACAGCTGTACGATAAAAAAAAAATGCGTTTCTTTATTTCTATTAGCGCTTACGATAGAAAAGCATCACAGTAATCATAACGGCAAACAAATAATGAATGAAAGTGTAACATTGTTCTGCCTTTCACGTGATAGACAGGAAGACGTGTCGAAGAACTGTACATCCCCCCCCCCAGCAACAAACTCGCTAAACCGGTAATAAGTCACAAAGTTCATTCAATCATACTGTCAAAAGCAATTCTTAAAAATATAGACTTCATTAACTTTAACTAAAACATCCACGATAAGAGAGATTTTGCGTATCACGTGATGGGCTTTGTAAAATGACAGCCGTATGTATGTGTGCGCTTATCACAGCGATCCATCTGGTAACATGCAACATCATTTCTGTGGTTTCCTTCTTCCATGGTTTTGCCCCAGTGGTCCCATACGTACCTGCATACATCTCGACCTTATCATATGCAGCCAAAACCCTGGTTTGACAGACAAGGGGAAGAGAAGGCTTTCAGTTTAGTGTTTTTCTTTTCTGCTGAAATGGAAGCTGTCACCTTATCAGAGCCACATGTAACTGATTATTGCCTACAGCTATGCCACGTGAAGTTGTACTGAGCTTTCTGCAGGACAGGAGCGCAGATTAATGTCAGTGGTTAGTTCTGTGTATCTATATGTCAAACATAGAAATCGGTCAGCATTTATGGACCTTTTTGCACAGCGGAACAAAAGCCCAACTGTAACCATGCATAGTCCACTCCTACCTGACTGATTAAACTTGTGGTATGTATTTGCTTTCCCCAGGAGTAAAGGCTGAGCCTACTGAAAACTGCAAACTGGTAGTAAACCCAGACATTGAAAGCAGTCTACTTATCTCCCACAGCTCCAAAGTGCATTGGAGCCCTGCAGGGGCGCGGCCTGTTTGTTCGGCAGAGTACTAACCAGCTAGGCCCACCTCTCGCTCCCCGTCTACCTCGGGCTAACCCCCCCTCAAGGTCAGCTCACACCGTCATCTGCCAGGCCTCCCCCCTCGACCCAGACTAAATACAAATTAACCGTTTTTCATCATCAGGAAGTCATTAGATGCACCGTTCTCGCAGCGAACCTGGCGTCTTGTGACAGTAAAGAAAAGCCGCTTCGCCACGTGACCTGCACTGCTGCAATGTTTCGCATTAAACCTGTGATGTTGTGCCAGAAAAATTTCATTCTTCAATAAACCTATATTAGGCTCCTCTCCCTTGGAAGGATAATTGAGGAGAAATGCCTTTGTTCTATAGTGAATTTTACCGTACGTTAAAATGAGAACGTGCAAACGGATGATCGTAGGTGGAAGACGAATACATGATATGATGCTGATTCTGCGTATTGATGTATGATACCATTTCCCGAGGCAGCTGACGAAACCGATATGGATAGCCCAGATGAGCGCCTGCACGCTCGCGAGCTCTGCAAACTGCCCTCACGTGAACCACGCAGCTGGGAGCCTTGCCAGGGAAGTAAATGGCAAGCAGAGGACTAACCTGCTCTGGAGGAAATGAGGATGTAACTCCCATCCCTGTTAGCTGTTGGAGATGTGCAACAGTACATGAAAGTGAGAATCTCCAAAGAGACCATGCAGGAAAATCATTGTTAAATGGTTGATGATACATCAAAGGAGAGAATAACACAAGTATTATTAAATGTGTATACAGTTGCCACAGGGATGCTACATGAAGTCTTTCATCTATTGCTTTCCTCAAAATCAGTTCTCTCACTTTCTCATTTATGTGTTTTTATTTAATTGTAGGCTTACCATTTACTTTATGGGCCAGGTTTATGCTAACCGGGACAATGAGCCTGCAGTCTACCATCCAGACGCTTTAAAATCTTCGACAATTTCTCTAAGTAATAAAAGCTAAAAGGAGACTTTGGTCCCTTATGTCCTTCATCACACGCAGGATGCAAATTACATTTTTACTAATTTATGTGTCAAAATATATTTTTATTATAACGTAGGAAAATCACTGTGATGAAGACAGTTGGAAACATTATTTCCCCCCCAGACGTTCGTCTCGCACGAACAACCGGTTAGGCGGGTATGTGTTAAGTTTCTCTCCCCCTTTTATCCGGAAGCGTGTCGCCTTCGGACGGCGTGGTCTCACACCCAGTCAGCGCATAGGGCGAGAGCAACAATCCAATCAAGCATCAAGAGAGAGGGAGGAGCTACTGCGAAAAAGTAAATACTCTGTAGACCAATCCCATTTGTGGACAGAACAGTCGATCAAAATGCTGGCTATTAAGGAGAACCAATAGCTGAAGTATGGGCCAGCAGGGTGCCTTGAGTCTCCAATATTGGAGTTTGCTCTACAATGTTAGCAAGGAATCAACCGCAGCCATCGTTTTTATTGGTTGCTTTGTTAGATAATCCTGCGTTATTATTGGCTTATACTGTGATAGGGCGGAACGTTGACCTACTGGTGCACATCCGATTGGATCCGAACACGAGGCTATGGAACTGTATTTGGTATTTTGGCATTAATCGCCGTAGTTTTCGCAATACGGACAGCATTAATTATACGTATTCAGTTTTCAAGACATTAAATCAACGGACAAAGAAAGCTAATAACGTGCTATTCTGTTCAACGTTGTCTTAAGACGAAAAGAAAAATTAAACTAGAAGGTGAAAACCGAAAGTCCGATGTGTAATTTATGTCTCTGGTTGGGAGAAATCCCGCCGCAGTACACCGGGCACCAATCAGAAACACGCATGGCGACGTGGGCGGACCAATGAGGAGGCCGGACGCCGCACGGTTCTTGCGTCTCGCTCGCGGGTGCGGATTATGGCTACAGTGACCTGCGTGTTGTGGGGAATACTGCAGTGTGTCAGTAGCTAACCGGCGGAGGCGGACTTTAGGGGAGGGTCTGCCGAGGGGAATGGTGTTGATTAGGGGTACCGAGGAGTGCCGAGATCATATTACAGAGACGGGGGGAAACAATGTCTGTAATGGCACATTGGAGCCATACAGCCAGGGACTGGTGAGCTGCCACATTGGATTTTCCCCGCGAAGGACTGGCTGCTCAGCACCACGACAGATCCAGGGAGTGAGAGATTAATGCCTGCAGGAGAAGAGGGGAGAATAAAACGTGTGCATGGATCTGGGCTGAAACTCGGACACGGCCAGAGTGAAAAGAAAGTGCTTTTAGTTCCCGCAGCGCGGCCGGAGCCCGGGACACGTTATTGTTTTGTTTATGGACGCCCGCCTCTAGTTTGCTTCCCGGGAATCGGACGTCGCCGGTATAGAGAGCAACACGGCGGCTGCTGTCGGGGAGGGGGGACGCACCACCATTACGGGATGATCTGGACAGCTGTAGAGCCGATCAGCCGTACTTCTTAGGTAGCAGAGAAATTGCATTTCTGTCAGGGCCATACCCCCGCAAGGCTCTTCGATGAAGATACATGATTTTTTTTGTGCTTGTTGTACGTAAATAGGTGTTGATATTTTTTTGCGGTACAGCCTATTCGCCAGCATTGTGAACGGGACAAAGAAATCTCGTCTTTTTCCCCCCCGTGTAATGTTGCCCCGTTTCGCCCATCCTGCGTGCCGCTAGAGCTCGGTCTCAGTCACGGCGATCATGTTTGCCGTCCGCATCGTCAGCGCTGATTACTACTTGGCCAGTCCCTTGGAGGGCTTGGACGTCTGCTACTCGGATTTCAGGGAGAGCGACGTGAAGAGGGTGCCGGTGGTCCGGATCTTCGGCGCCACACCGGCAGGTACGTGTGTGTGTGTGTGTCCATTTGGGTTATAACAGGATGACAGCCCCGTCCCGGCGTTTAGCAAAGTGAACGAAAAGCATGTCCATGTTCCCCCATAGCTCGGTGCATGCAAATCATTATCAGGTTATTACACGTCGAGCTATAGAAAGCTGCCTCTTTGTTTCCAGTTGCAAAATATTAAAATTCTGTCTAGGTCCTCAGTGTAGCGGAAGACTCAGACAGAGCAGACTTGATATTTTTATTTGCTGGAGTGTACATATGCTGACCCCATTTATCTGATCCTGGTCCTGTCTCGGTCAAACTTGCACGGTGAGCACCTGACGTGCCCAGGGCATTTTCTTGTAGGATCGCTATTGTTTTCAAGTTAATTTTTCCCTTCCTTATTTTGGGGAGCCGAAGTGCATGGTTCTCCCCGTCGGAAGCAGTTACGAAGCGCTTTGATTACTGGCTGAGGACGGTTTTGTTCCTGGTGTCGGTGCCCAGGCACTGGAAACCGGGTTACTGCGTTACTGTTACTGGCAGTCAGATCTGATTCCTGCCCCGAGAATAGTAATCATCCTCACCGTGTTCACCGATGCAGGGCATTGTCTTCTGTTCGAGCAGCGGATTCACCTTTAACAAACTTAATGGTTTTATTTTCCTCATTAATGCAACACGTTTTTCTCTTCATGCTCGAAAGTTTGTGTCCCCCTGTGTATAAAATCACCCGTATCGGGTACGGGTTTGCTGCTGTCAGATTGCAATCGTCTTTATTTTTCTTGCACCCTCGAGGGAGCCGTCTGCTGCTTTGATGTATAGGGACCCCTGGGTCGGGGTGCCCGCAGTCAGCTCCGCAGTGCCAGCTCGCCAAGGGGACGCGGGCAGCCTTTAAAAAGCGCATTTATTACTCTTTGGCTGCGTGTCTTGTTTAACGTGCGGATATTTTCCATTCTTGTTAAGCTGGCATGTCAGACTCTGTTCATGCATGCAATTCTGGTGTGCCATGCCCACCTCGCGTTGTGTCTGTCAAATGCAGCAAAATTGCATGTTTTTGGATGGCGATGTATTCAGTGTGCGGGTTTTGTTTTTTTTGACGGGTGGGGGAGGTTCTTGAAAATAATAATAAAAATTATTATTTTATCTTTTCATATTCTTTACCCACGTGCACTTCCATGACAAGTGACATACAGGCAGCCTGCTGCACTGCTAAGTATGACCTTTCTGTCTCAGGGTCAAAGCGTGCAAAGCGCTTGATTTCCTGCCACAAAGTGCGTCTGTCCGTCTGTCTTCCTGCAGCTGGTTGCCATGGTATGTCTGCCATTGCAGGGCCCCCTGACAAAATGTCACCTTGTGCCCGCCCCACCCCCCAACCAATTTTACTTACAATTTTATGTGTTCGAGGACCCCTGTAAATTGCTGGGGCCTCTGATTCTGCCAGGGCGCCCCGGCCCCTACAGCACCCCTAGTGGTAGAAGCAATAATGTGCAGTATGTATTGGTTGTTCGGAATCGCTTTATTTAATTGGCTGTTTAGATTGCTGTGTGTCATCAGTCAGTTCTTTCCCATAATCACTCATTTCTAAAAAGTGATGGCGGTCTCTTGCATGCTCTCTGGTGCTCTGTACTGGCCCGCATTTTGTGTACCACGCCCAACCTGGGGAAGCCCCAGACTGGGATTCAGGGTTGCCTTTGGACTGGGGGGGTCAACCAAAGCTACGGACGTCATGGGACGCCATCGTGCTTTGGGCATGTGACTCCGCAGCATGTATGGAAGACATTAGCCCGGCACTTGTATTCCAGTCGCTTGGATGGTGTGAGGTAGTGACTGAAAAATTGGCCGGAAGAACGAATTGTTCAAATTGCGGGTTGGAGACGTGTTACGCGACGCCAGGCACTTAAATGTGCGGCTGGGGTGGGGAGGTGATTTTTTAAATTTTTTTTTTTAGACTTTCAGTGGGATTTAAGACCTGAGAAATGTTCCCCCTTTAGAAGAGGTTGGGGCCTCTCGCTCGGTGTGACATAATCAGCAGTGTTTGTTTTCAGTGCTTTTGTTTCTTGGCCAGAGCTGTATGTAAAAGTAACCATCTAGGCTGCTGAATTTTCAATAGTCTTACTGAGGTTTAGTGCATTAACCCGGGACACTGGAGTAGGGACCCAGCTGGGATTTGAACCTGCAACCCTTGGGTTATGCTTCTGAGTCCTCCTGACTCCTGAATCCTGACTTGTGACTCTCTTGGCCTCCCCTCCCCCCCGGGTACCTGTCTTCCCTCCTCTGCCTCCTGCTTCAGCTGGATTGCTGTGGACTCCCTGGTGCGTTTTGCAGTTTTGCACTGTAATTGTTAATGTGGCTCTGTGCTGGAAGCCCAACCTGCCGCCTCAGGCATCCATGCTGGATTCCTCTGCATCTCCTCCAGTTCCTCGGTGTCTTTGGCCCTGCCTCTCCGTTCCGTGACCGTGTGACCGGCATTTAAATCGCCGGTACCTTCTGTTTTCCACGGTTACAGAAATTGTTTGGATCATCACCAATACTGCAGCAGGGGTTCATGGGACGTTAAGCGATCCTCCGTTACGGTCCTCCTCCTCCCCGACTGGCCTGCCGCTCCGCACCCTCATCGTTGTGGCGGGGAATTATACGCTCCCGGTTAGCCCTTAAAGACATCGTTAGCCTTTCAGCAGTGTTTCAGCAGCAACGTCGAGAGCTGAGGGCAGCACAGGGGGCATCTAGCCAGGCCGGATGGGGCAGCTGAGCCGATCCTCTGGTCAGTGTGACAATGACAAGTGCATTTTCACTGAGTGGCTATTTGGTGCCATAAAGCCATGCACCGGCCATTTTGCAAAGAGAGAATGGGTCCCCCTCTTTGGAACCCTAAGGAGCGGGAGGGCCCCCCCCCCCTCTCGGTCGTCGTGTCCTTGTGTAAACATTTGCACGTTGCACTTTCAGTGCCGCCCCCCTCCCAGGCAGCTGGATTGCCGTCATTAAGGGGGGCACACTGTGTGTGTGATCAGAACAAGCTTATTAATGAGGGGGCGGGTGCTAAAAATAGCTAGGCTTGGTTTTTATTGCGACCATGGCCGGTCGCAGGCCGGGCCTTGGCCCCCCGATACACAGCAGCTGCGATAAACAGCCCTGCGGAGGGCGGACAGTCAGGGGTGGAAACGCTGTGACGCTGTTTCCCATGCCAGCTTATTGCAGCTTGCTAGTAAAAATAGCACCTGTGCATGCATTTTAATCGGAGGGGGTGGGCTGCATACGGCCGGAACCCCCCTGCACACACCCCGCCTATCCAGCTGCACATGTCTCTGGACCCCCCCCCCGCCTCAGCGAACAGACAGACATGCGACCAACAGCAGATTTGAGCAGTGAGCCAAAGGCAGACATTTTGCGGGGGGGGGAGGGGACCTCCTGTTGTTTGGAGGTAAGTGAAATGCCGACGAATGGCATCTTCAAAAAACAAGCCACTGCCCCCCCCCGATCTAGTCTCATATAGGATTTTTGCCACCGTCTCTGCCCAATCCCCTCTCTGCCCAATCCCCTCTCTGCTGTAGGAGGCCACTGCAAGACCTTCACTGTTGACTCTTTTTCTTTTGTTTCTTTCCTTTGTCTTTTCTAAGAGGGAATTCTCTCCCGCAGCTGGTTCAGTCACTCCTTGTTGCTGTTGTCGTTCGTGTTGTGATAATTAAAGCCTCATGCGTCGTTTCCTGGACGTGAATGAACCCGTCTTATGGAGAGAGGAGACGTAAAGACAGTATATTAAAGCTTTAGGCTAAAAAGTTTGCCGGTGGCGACCTGATCGTAGCCGCCGAGGTTTAATGGAAGCCGAAGGCTGGCGTGATCGATCGGCTCCCCCCCCCCACACGCAGGGATGTCTGTCGGGATCTCGGCACGCCATGTGCTCTCACTTTGCCCTAATGGCTCCTTCCTAGAGTGTGGACCCCCCCCTGTGTTTAGTGTTCTCCGCCTTGCTTGCCAGGGACCTCATGCTCTGATTCCCGTGTCGGTGGCATGTCATTCATGCTCTGATGTTTCTCTATCTCTGGTCTCCTGCTGGGCTTCCCGTAAGGGATGGTGACTGCGTCTCCTGGGATCCTACCTCCTCCTCCTGCTCTCTTCATGCCCTCTCACTCTCACACTGTTCACGGGTCCTCTTTCCTTAAATATGAGGTCCGCAAGGAATGCTGGGAGAGACAGGCGGCGTAGATGTTGATGATACTTTGGTAGTTGCGATAGTTTGGGGAGATTGTGACTGAAACCTGATTGACCGATGCTGTTGTGGAGACGGGGCCACATGATCGATCTCAGCTGAATGACACGCTAGTCGTCTGCCATTTTCCCCTTACCAGCAAGCATGAGGTACTTCGTTTGGGATTCGTAGTGATTCTGCCACTGAAGTGCAGAATGTTCTGCCAGTAGGGGGCGCTCTAGCAGACACAGTGCAGACACTCACTGACCCTATGAGGGGTCCAGCCATGTAGGTGAGTGACTTGCTGTGGGGGAGAGTTTATGGGAGCATCCAGACCCCACACTCGAGACGGAGCACCGCTAGCTGTTAGCATGCCAGTGCTGAGATGCGGGCTGCTTGCCACTGCGGGGTGAGCGGGAGGGTGCGGGGTCATACCTGACCGGCTGTCCCTGGATGTCGCAGCCCACATGTCACACCATGTCGCTTTGTTCTCTGGTTATCATTTCGCCCTCACTTCATTTAGGTTTCGTTTCGGTCTCGCTTCTTTATCCAGAACACAGGCTCCTTATTTTCCACTTTTCTCCGTGTTCACTGCAGGTGCAGTGGCACCAGTGTCGTTCCATGGAACTCCATGCTACTTCATTCCTGGTTACGGAGCAGACATTTCCTCCAGTTGCATGCGCCAGTTAGCTGTGGGGTGGACAGCTGTCTTCTGGAAAACTCCCTGGCGTTTTAGCTGGCTGAGGTTACGGGGGGCCTGGTCTCTTCTTCTTTCCGCGTTCGGCAGTGTGCCAGCTTGTTTTCACTGTGGGGACTTTCTGCGATGCCACCTTTTAACGGCGATCGCCAGGGCTTTGGAATCCAGTGCATTGTAATGTGGCGCTTACTCAGGGTACAGGAAGCGTAAGCTGTCACTTAAACAGGCGGGTCGTTACCCTGGGTGGCGGCTTACTGGCGGCATGCGGCTGGTGCCCGTGCCTCACTGTATATGTGCTACAGTGGCCTAATTGTCTTCTCCCTCAGAGCTGAGCAGTGAGTCAGTGCTGCAGTGCATTAAACACCTGCGACAGGCCTGTAAGTAACACTCGCTCTGGATGCCCGGGTTGAAATCCCTAAACTGTCACCCGTAGCTTAAGAGCGTGGGAATTCCTTCTCTGGGGGTCCGGCAGCAGAACTGGCAGCCGGGAAAACCCTGGTAAGTCCCCCCCGCCACCCCCCCCCCAGCTTGCCGCAGATGCTTCATGCATTAGCAAATTTAAGTTCCCCGTCTGCCTTTCTTCTTTGTTCCCTTCTCTGCACTGTCGCCTTCTTCCTTGTCCCCATGGGTGCCTGACCCCCCCCCCCCACCATGAGGCTGGGGATGATGTAACAGCTTCCTGAAACTGGGCCTTGATTCATTCTGGGGTGTGGGGCGCTGCAGACTGGCGGCCTGCGCTTAGTTCCTCATCCTCCGCGAATCTGATGGCTGTCTGTCAACGAACGTTCCAAGAAGTTTGGGAAGGGTTCCTTCAAGCACCACTAGCTGTGGAGAAAGGGGGATACCCCTGCTCTCGCGGTACCCGAAAAGCCGTCTCTCAGCTGAAACCTGATTGGCCAACCCTGTTGGGGAGGGGGGGCCGTGTGGTCTGCACTTTGCCCAGGAATCCAGCTCTTTGCTGCTGTGAATGGGCACCTTCCTGAGGTGAGGGGTTTCTGTTGAAAGATCCCTGGATAGTGGTGTCATTCACCCTGCTTGCCGAGGAGGGCAGACACCCCCAGCGTGCCCCCCCTCCCCACCACACAGAGTGGGCTGCAGCACTGATTACAGTGCTCCTGATGAGGCCTGACTGTGCCTGATCACTTTCCACTGCGATGGGGGGTGGGGGCTACGATTTACTGCCCTTGCTTGCGTGCTGGTCCGGCTCTCTTTGTCTTTATTACGTTCCTGTAATTCCAGTCTGGGTCTGTCAGATTTAAGGAATAATAAAATGTGGGCAATATTACCCCCCCTCCCCGAGTGGCCTGTGTGGGCTTGCCATCCTTGAGCCGCCTCCAGCAGTTAGGACTAAAATCATGCCCAGCCCCCCGCCCGCCGTGGGGATTGAGAAATGGAACTGGGCTATAGCAGAGCGGCCCGGGCGTGTCCGGCAGGTCGGGCATCAAGACCGCTGACGGAACCCGGAACCTCCGCTTGTCCAAGGGGGTGGGCGCTGCGAAGTGGCAAGCAATCAAGGGCACAAACACACACACACACACACACACACACCCCCCCACCCACCCCATTCTGCACACCCCATGTGCCGACTATCATACACTCTGCTAAAAATAGCACCACCCCCATGCCAGGGTGGCCCACCTGCCCCCCAACTCTTCCCCAAACCCCACTGCTGAGCCCCTCCTACTATCCCGCCTGCTTCACCCCATTCCCCCCCCATCTCTCTCTCTCCTGCCCTGCTCCTTCTCCTGAATGATTATGTAAAATAAATTAATTTTGCTTGTTGAAGGTCGGGGCCTCCAGCGTGTCTGAATTCCTGTGGGCGGGATTTCGGACCCGTGGCCGTGCCCCTCATTTGTCCCTGTCCTCCTGTCCCTCGCTACCCCAGCCAATGCCTGCTTCTCTCCTGCCGTCTCTCCCATCTTCATTTGACAGTCTCATCCAGGGTCTCCCCAGCCTTCTGCCCTTTGGTGTCTAGGATATTCTCCAAGCCCCCCTGTGACCCTGACCAGGATTAAAGGCTTGGAAATGAATGCTTTGGTGTTCTCCTTGCACAGTTTACCCGCTGGTCGCTCTCAGGACAAACAGGACAGTGAGCGTCTGCCCTACTGATTATTAATGGATTAGATGCCTTACCCATGTCTCTGTCATTCCTGGTCTTGCCCCTAATCTGTACTTTTTGGAACATCACTATTCTACGGATCCTTTACCTTTATTTTCTGCTGCCTTCCTTGTGCTCAAAAATTAAAAGGGTGGTGTGGGTTTATGGCAGCACACCATCAGTGTGCCGTCTCTCTCCCTCGCCTGTGCATTTAAGGTGGCATGGCATCTCTCCCTCGCCTGTGCATTTAAGGCGGCGCGGCGTCTCTCCCTCATCTGTTTGTTCATATGGTGCGGCATCTCTCCCCTCCCTCGCCGCTCGTCTCTCCCCTCCCTCGCCGCTCGTCTCTCCCCTCCCTCGCCGCTCGTCTCTCCCCTCTCGTCTGTGCTTTTAAGGCGCCGTGTCGTCTCTCCTGTCCCTCAGTTTTACAGCTCATCAAGATTGAGGATAGTGCTGCGCAATGATTCATTTGGGCCGGAGCGGCTGATGGCTCCTAGCCCAAACCTCACCACGGATACGTGACACTTCACACATGCTTGTCTTGTTACACCCTGAACCTGCAGAGCAGAACTTGGAAACAGTGTGTCTGTCCTCGCAGATGCTGGGACGAGACTCCTGAAACCATGCAGCTGGCGCTGGGAGTCGAGTCGTGGAGGGTGGGAGCCCTTCCAGACTGCGAAGCTAAAAGAGGCTGTTTTCCGGAAACCTCCACCAGCTCCCCCAAGGGTATTACCCAGGGTTTCTCAATCCTGGCAGGATTCTGTTTAAGTGGGAGTGCAGGGTAGTGCAGAGACCTGGGGAGGTGCTTGGGAACTCTGCCTGCCAGCCCTACACACACACACACACACCGTGTCCTTTTGTGTCCTCGCTCATTCATAAAAAGCAGAGCACGCCAGTGAGAGTGTCCCCGTCGGAAGCACCTATCAAAGGACGTCTTCCCTGCAGCCTCGGGCCAGCTGGGTGCAAACAATCGCCTGTTTATATTTCCCTGCCCATCTATCTGCACACTTGTGCTCGTCGGCACAGTTGCCTAGCAACCTGGCTCGGTTTCGTCAGCGGCCACAGACGGGCCCACCATAGCACACGCTCGCTGCCCCTCGAGGGTGTTTGGGAGGGGCGTCTGCCTTTGTGTTTGCCGCCACACACCGATTCTCTGCACCCTACCCTGCGAGCAGGATTCCCCAATACCCCTCGCCCCTCCGGTCCTTGCTGCCGCCGCGCTGTACGCCTGTATGTCTTCCCGCCACCGTCCCGTCCTTTTCACACCTCTAATTGGCACTGGTGGCTACGATGGGTACCTCCCCCCAAACAGGTGACATTCCCACAGCGACGGGCCGGGTTTGGGACCCGAGAACGTGGCGCGGTGGACAGTGGCTGTGGGTTTGTACAGACGGACGGACCCTCTCGTTCGGTGCTGAGTTGAAGTCAGACCAGCTGGGCCTCTGGGTCGCAGGCCCACAGGGGACGTCTGGACGGACCTGAGCCCTGTATCAAGGCACACATGAGGTGACGGGCAGCACCAGGGCACCTGCACTTTATCTGTTACTTTATAACTCTGTAAATGCTGAAGAATGAGCAAAGAAATGAGAGTAAGTAAAGAAATAAGACTCTCAGACTAATTATAAGCAGCCAGGGAGAAAAGATGCACATCTGTCAGGCCACAGTGAAGTTTGTACCGATGGACCAGAGGGGTTACCATGGAAACAAGGAGATGCTTGGGGGGGCGGAGTCTCCTTTGAAAGGAGTCAGTCCTGAGGGTTAAGGAGGAGCCACATCACAGTGGTCGCAGCCAGAGGGACCACGCTGGGAGTTTGAGGGGTGGGGGTCTCGATAAGGGCCGCGCATGTGAACACCACGGTGTGCCCCCTGCTGGCTGGGAGGGGGGCATGTCTGTGGTGCAGCATGTGAGGAGCAGCGAGAGAAGAGAAAGCAGGGAGCGGGAAGGCTTGGGGGGCCCCCTGCCACCACAGACATGGAGCCCTTAGGGGCGCTGCTCCAACATCCTGCCGAAACAGGCTGACGGGGGCCAGATGCTGGGGCTTAATGCTCCGTTTATAGTCTCACTGTTTGTGATTTCTGGGGCATGCAGCTGGATATCGCAGAGAAGGCTGGGGATCACTGACGGACATGACCAGAACTGGCGTGACTTTAAAGCCCCCCCACTCAGCGTGACCATATCTGCTTAATCGTATCGGAATATATCTTGTACAAAGACGGGTTTCAGACAGGAAAAGGGTCCTTCAGTCAAGGGTAAATCTCACTGGAAAATCTTCCGAGATGAAATGTGTGTTTGGGTTTGCGGGGAGTCATGTCGAAATCGGAAGTGTGGAGGTTCAGAATGTCGGAGAGGAATCGTCGGCAGGGTCATAAACTATCTGGAAAGACTGACCTTTATAATGTGATGAAGCTCTGCAGTTTGGGGGCTCCGGTGGCCTTTTTCTCCAGTGGTGTTCATATGTTCCTTTGAGAGATGCGTGAGAATCGCTCTTCACCGTGATACTCAGCATGAGATTATAGTGGCACTGCTGTGTGAAGCCGGCTTCTGCTCCTTGTCTCCTCTGGCGTGACGTTGTGGGTGTTTGTTCGTCTCGCCTGCTTTGGGGCCCAGGGCCAGATTCCCCCCCCCCTTTTGTCACAGTCGGTCAGTCTCCTCGACATGAGGAACGGTGATCGCCGTGAGCTCGTCTCGATAAAAGTGTCTTCAGGCTCTCTTCGCTTAAAATTCACCAGTCGTCAGCGAGCGAAATCGGGACGCATCTACACCCATGCGTGCTGTTACCATGGCTACTGAAGGCTTTGTTACCCTGCCCTCTGGCTCAGTTGTGTGTCGGGAGGTGGAGGGACGTGACGGGCTTTGCCGAGAGCCCTGAGTCGCAGGTTGCCACACCTGGCTGTGGCGATTTCACCACAGTCCTGATGACCTGACCAACCCACTTCTGTCCCCCGTCCTCCAGGCCAGAAGACTTGCCTCCACCTGCATGGTATCTTCCCCTATATCTATGTTCCCTACGATGGCTACGGGCAGCAGCTGGACCGCTTCCTGCGACAGGTGGCCTTCAGCATCGACCGCGCCATCAACGTATCCATGGGGAGTCCCTCGTCTAACGCGCAGCACGTCTTCAAAGTCATCCTGGTGTCTGGCATGTAAGTGTGCGTTCATCTGCGAGGAGTGTGAGGGGCATTCTCATCATGGCTGGGTGTATTGCCCTGGGTTATTACTTACTGCCATTTTATGCATTCATTTAGGTTTGTCAGTTTAGGTAAAATTAGAGCCTGATCCTCAGTTTCAACTTTTTTCCTGGAAAATCTCTGCCATCCAAGGGCATTTTTCCCCATTATCTCATAACACAAGGGTTGTGGGTTTGAGTCCCATGAAGCAGATGTTAACTGTCCCTCCACTGTAAGTCACTTAGGATAAAAGTGTCGGGTAAAGTGAAGTGTTACTTAGTCAGCTTATATTGGAGGAATAAACAGATTATTCATGCAGCCTGATTCTTAGAGATTGTCAGTGCAGACTGTTATATAGTGTTTCCGATGCATTCAGCAGAGTGACCTGAAGGGTTGCCCAGTGTTGTGTGGATCCATTCAGTGCCCCGAGGACCAGTTTGGGCAACATTGGGCTACACTGATTTCAGCATTGGGTCCTTGAGCAAGTCCCTTAAGCTTCATTGTTCCAGGGACTGTCTGGCCATCCTTTCTCAAAAAAAGGAAAATAAATGTATAAAAGCTTCTGCTGAAGTAAAAATGATGCTCTTCTTCTCATAAATGGTGCCTCCTTCATCGATTCTAATGTGGAGGTATTTTTGTGCAAAAGCAGTCATGTTGGCCACAGGTCCAGTGTT
The DNA here is from genome assembly GCA_026776945.1 of Isichthys henryi. NCBI lineage: Eukaryota > Metazoa > Chordata > Actinopteri > Osteoglossiformes > Mormyridae > Isichthys > Isichthys henryi. The sequence goes on from JAODJX010000041.1 coordinate 3,400,250, forward strand.
AGAACATCATAGATCTCTGAAGGTCACGCCGTACGACTTCTGGATGCCATTCAGCTGACGCACCATTAAGGAGGAACATATAAGGAACCGCTGCAGACCATGGCCTGTCTGATAGGTCCGAACGCAGGAGAACCTGCTAACTGCCCCTTTCTCTTCAGGCCTTTTTACGGATTCCACGCGAAGGAGAAGCAGTTTCTGAAGATCTATCTCTACAATCCCCAGATGGTGAAAAGGTGATCTTCTTGTTCACGCTGCATGAACTTGTGAAACATCTGTCTCCCTATGGAGCCCCCCCCCATCCCCCAGCCATTCTCTGGTCGGTTTATACCATGGGGGCCCATCAGGGATGTTTCTGCATGTTTGAGCTACGACGTTCTTTAGTAAAAGCGGCAGGGAAACCCCCAGCCTACCTGCTGATCAGTAGGCTCAATCTGTGGCCCTCTGCTGGCTCTATGTGTTCATTACACGGATCTGGAACATTCCGCCGCGCAGGGTTTTATGGAGTCCTCTTCATGCCCTTGCTGAACTCCCTACCTGGATGCATGTATGTCTGTGTCAGGGTCTGCGAGCTCCTGCAGGGCGGCGCCGTCATGAACAAGAGCTACCAGCCCCACGAAGCTCACATCCCCTACCTGCTGCAGCTGTTCATCGACTACAACCTCTATGGCATGAACCTGATCAACCTGTGTGCAGTCAAATTCCGGCGGACGTGGCGTGGAGGTGAGTGGGTGGGCGGGCAGGAGCATGAGCGTGTCCATGTTTGAACCCAACTGAAAAAACGCCTGATGTGATTTTTAAAGAAGCCAAAATGCTGACTGTTCATTGTGGTTTCTCAGTTTTTAATTGCATTCGAGTGACTCAGTTGCTTTTGGGTGTGTGTGTCTGTGTGGTTGTGGTCATGTGTATGTCCGCACAATGTGGGGGGGGGGGGGGGAAACGTTATTTTGATCTTGTGGGGACAAGGGGAAAAGTGAAGAATCTATCGCTAATCAAAAGACTAAAGATGGTAAAAGTTTCGTATTTTGTTACTCGTGGCTGGGTGGGGGTTACGGCTCTCATGGTGCGGGACACCCCCATAGCAGACTGGTCTCGGCGTGATAATGGCGTCACATTCAGTTTCAGCTGAAGCGGTCCTTTCATTAAAAGCAGCCGATTGGTCCCTGAAAGTGGACGGTCGGTTTCTTATCCAGCTTCGGTGCCTCGTTTTTTTATTTCAGCTTAAGTCCTGTGGCCCCGCCCTCCTTCCTGCACAGGTCTGAGGTACTGGGAGGCCTGGCAGTCTGCAGCTGTGTGCCATTCTTTCGGCAGACCAATTAATCTACGCATACCGCGCTGTCCTGCCCTCCTCCTCTGCCTGGCAGCCAGAAAGGGGCGTGGCTCCTCCCCCTGGCTCTGCTCTGCCAATCAGGCACACGTGCCAGTTATCGAGGAGCAGGTTCACTTCAGGACGCCCACCTAAAGCACCTCCTCCCTAACAAAAAGAGGTGACCCAGCAGCACTGGGACCGGCTGGCTCAGCCCAGCGGTGGGTGGTCGCCGGCTGAAGATCTGCATGTGTTTGCCGGAGAGCGGGGAATGCTCTGGACGGACGCCAGCTAACAGGATCAACTGAGCTGCAGACGTGTTCGGTGACAGAGAGAGAGAGAGAGCGAGAGCGTGGTTCACGTTCCGCTGACAGGCATGTTCCAGCAGCAGCGAGGTAATCAGGGCCGTGTGCCCGGTGGACCAAGTCGAACTCAAATCTGGCGATGGCCGTTCTGTCTTGGGTGATAAATGCCACATTGGGGTACGCTGCAGTGCCATCCCACACTCTGTCGGGAGGAATAATCTTCTCTAGCCTTTTCTCAGAGGGAGCTGTAGACCAGTTACCCTTCCTGTCTTTCCTTTGATCTCCCGTGAACATGGCCTCCCCGCTGATGCCAGCGATTAAGGGGACAGAATCGCCCGGGACGGTTTGATCTCTGGAAGGTGCTAATCCCCTGTCCTGCCAGAGTGGGACAGGGGGCCACTGTGTCCATGCCTCTGCATTTTCCTGGGCCTTTTTCACTGGGCCTGAGGCCTGGAAACAAGTTAGCAAGGCAGCTGGAAATCCCACCTTGATATTAACAGGCTCTTAGGATTGTAACGCAAGACGAGGAGCAGAATTTAATGATTAATCCACTGCTGCTGGGTCACCATGCTGTAGCTCCGACAACAAAATAAAAACAAAAACATGCTGCATGTTGATTTATATCTAATTTTCTTTCGGAACTCTGGCCTTCTGGCCTTATTGACTGTGAGGAACGGCAGGTAGATGAGGTCTTCTGGGCAGTTTCTTCTGATCCTGGGTGGAACATGAGATGCACCAATTCCTGTGGCAGCCGTGGAATTTCAGGCTGAATTTCTGCCCCATTTTTACAATCATATGGGTTAAATATTCGTAGGCTCAACAGCAAGTCCACTTCTGTGACAGTAACCAGCATCGTTGTCCATGTCTTTCCTCCACAGAGAAGACCTCGTCCACCCCCCAGGACGGACAGGCGGCTGGCAGGGGGACCCCTGGCTGCCACAGGAAGACTCCCTCTACCCCCAAGCTGTCAGATTCTACACTAGGGGGCAGCATTGTCCGCTGGGAGGAGGACGCCATTCCCTGGTGAGCGTGCTTCTGGAAAGCTGGCTCTCACCGTACGTCTGTTTCTGTCTCCTGGTCCCTGTTTATTTACCGCTCTCCCGCTGTCTGTGCCCCAGCTCCTTGGTGCTGGAGGAGGTGGAGAAGCAGAGCACGTGTGAGCTGGAGGTGGATGCTGTGGCCGCGGACATCCTCAACCGGCTGGAGATCGAGAGTAAGGGTCGGGTGGAGCACGTGCTTCTGACTTGAGGGAAACTCTGTCCAAGCAGCTCCACCTCCACGTTCACCGTTAAATGAGATATGATGGTCCATTGCAGACATCTCACGTCATTTATGATCTTCATGGCTGCTTTTAAAATGCTGCTCTTGGGCACGTATGCGAAGGACTGACTGAATGAATGCTTTGCGCGTTAGCGATGCAGATGAATGCTTCCTGAACATTGGGCTGGGTGTGGTCTTCATATGCGTTATGCTGGAGGAGGCCCAAACGCTGTGGCTCTCCCTTTTGGCATAAAAGCAGACTGACACCTTCCGCACAACATCTTCTGTCCCTAGTTTGCCAGTCAGATCTGTTACTGTCACTCCTTGCAGCCTCAGAGCAAACCCCAACGTTCTTGATGACCTGTGTCATCGTAGGAGGTCCCAGACAGAATTATGACGGATCTTGATGGGGGAAAGTAGGAGAGGAATCGGGTGATTCTGGATGGATTTATAGGTCATGCATGAGATGGCCAGAATGGGGGGTTGTAATCCAGTTGGATTTTCCACAGCAAGCGAAGTGAAGATTTGACAGTTTCTTAATATGTCAAGTATCATGCTTTCGCTCTGTGTGTGCTAGTTATGCTTGTGTGTTATAGACTCTTATATATTGTAGACTCTTGGTAGTTATTGTACTTGGTAGTTAGTGTGCTTTTGAGGTCATTTTCCAAGCGCCAAAGTGTAGCATGTGATGTAAAGAAGATGTGAAGCTCACGAAGACTGCTCTCGGCGATTTTCTGAAGTAGATTGCTGTCTGGGATCGTGTATGTAGTCACGTTCTCAGAACCTCGACCCTGTGTGAGCAGGTGGGGCTCAGTCTCGAGTGCGTATCCACGCACTGCGACGGCTCAGCTGTTATGTTCCCGCAGCTCAGATCGGGAGGAACCCGGGTCTGCAAGCCATCTGGGAGGATGAGAAGCAGCGGCGTCGGGAGAAAAACGAGTCGTCCCAGATCGAGACCCCTGAATCTCAGGGTGAGTGATGAGAGCCCCCACGCCGCAGTGTTTGACCTGAGCCGTGCAGGACCCAGGCGCCTGGGGTACCACGGTGCTCGGTCAATCCGTGGAAGTGTGTAAGGGCGTCGAAGCCTAATAATTATTAAACTATGAAGGATTTACATTTTGTTTATTTAGCAGACACTGTTATGCATGCAGGTTTAGAATTAAGAAAACAGGGTCAGACAGTCCCTGGAACAACTGGGTTTAAGGACCTTGCTCACGGGCCCAATGATGACATCATTCCGTAAGGTTTGAACTGGCGACTTTCTAATCACAGGCATAGCGTCCAAATCCGCTGAGTCACCTACCGGCCGGGAATCCGCACTCCTGTGATCTTTGAATCAAACCAGCAAGCTAAGGATTTCTATCTTAACATTTCCGCAGTGCTCTGCTCTATGAGCTAAGCTATCGAAGGAGGCAGATATTGCATCCGTTATATGAAAGCTAACTCTGCTCTTCCCTTTTGTGTCTTCAGTTGGAAATATTATTCGCATGGTAGCAAGCCAACAATTTCACACTCTTTTGCTGTAGCTGCAATTCCACTCTAGCACAGATGGGGGCGCTGTCTGCATCATCTAGATTTTGACCCTCCGATATTCCCATTTAATTTTAAAGGGTATCGTAAGCTTGTCCAGGTTCCCCTTCCCCGCACTTCCCGAACGTCCGCGCCTACTTCGGCCGCCTTCAGAGTTTAACGGACATCCCGCTGCTCTCTGTTTCTCAGACCGGGGCTGCGTGGCTTCCAGCGAGAGCGAGAGGGTCTTCATGAGGAGGCTGAAGGACATCCTGAGGGAAAACGACTTCTCCCTGTGAGTTCCTCTCTTACTGGCCTTTTTAAGACAGGAGGAGCCCTGAACTGCATCGATTAATGAATTGTTCGCCCCTGTTATGTGACACACTGTCTTGCTGAAATTCATTCATCTTCATGGTTCGACCGTAACAAACTCAACCTGCTTGTATCTCCCTCCTTCTAACATTGTTGCTGGGGTAGTATTATTTTATATTACTGAAGCTTATATTAAGTGCCCAATATCGGGAAATGGATGAGAGAAAAGTCACCATAAAGCTCAGCCCTGTTCTCAGTGCTCGTCTACGCTTTCCATTTGAGTTTTGGCTTTTTATGAGCCGCTCGTATTGTCTGTCTGAAGCCAAGAGCTCTGTTGTGGCAAAAAAACATAACTGGAAAAGTGCTTGATGAGCTTTGTAGACTGTAGCTCACCCATAGTGAAGAATGGCTTAATTGTGACAAGATCTGGACGGATCTTCTGATCTGGACGGATGTCGAGTCACAGCCTGTCCATAACGCAGACTGTGACCCCCGGAGTAGTCATTGTTTCTGTGTTTATATGGTTCTTATACGTTTTAGATTTTAGTGCTGGGATTTGATGGGTTTTATTTAATGCACCAGACTATTGAAAGGATTGTCACAGGTTTTTCCTGGTCCACATACACAAATGTGTCCCTGGGCATCTGAGAACGTGGCGTCCTGCTTGACATCCGTCTCATTGTTTTTTGTTTTTTTTTTCCCACGTGAATTACATCAGTAGCAGATGTTTTCTATTCACGCGGCCTGATGCTGCAAATACGAGCAGGAGCTTGGGGCTCGGATTTCACATCACCTTGCGTTGTAATGGAATGGCCTGGGTGTGGCCCCGCCCACAAGGGCGGAGTCGGCACCGCGGCATGTGGATCGCGCACTCTAGCAGCATGGCTAATTATCACAGACAGAATTGCAAGAAAGAAAATTGTTTATATAATCATCATATTGGTGTAAATGTATGATATCTGTCAAAGCAAGTTAGCTATTTCACAGCCTCTCCTAAAGTCCCCCCAGTATTTACAACGACTGTCCAATATATCTGCGTTTTTGTTGATCACTAGCATACTATGTTTGTTCTATTAGTATTTCTTCAAATTATCTAACTAATTAAGTTAAGCTGGTGGCAAAAAATTAATGAATACATGGAATGGCTGAGGTGCCCCTGAGGAGATGTTTGGGAACTGAAGCGGTGTTCATCTAGCCGTCCACCAAGATATCAGTAACTTTTCTGGAGAATGGAAGGCATACTTTGTACTTCTTACTGTCTTATGGTTCATTTACATATATTTTTTTCCTGAAAAAATATGCACTTACTACTCAGATTTCTTAGGTGCATCTGTATGAATAGGTCAAACTTATGCTGAACCTCGTTTAGGGTAACTGCTTAATTTTCATTAGTCTACAGAGGCACTACATCCATCTTAGGGGGGAGGGGGCAGTGTGATTATGGGTACTCTGTAGCTGAGAGGCTTTTGGACCTTGTCCACTGGCTGTCATCCACTGCCAGTCTTCCATTCATTTCTTGGCACAGGCTGTAACCATTTTCACGATGCTAAAAATAAAAGTCGTACTTCCTTGTGACTGGAAAGGGCATCCGAATTCAGGTGACAGTTGTATAGTGACAGTGCTGCTGCCTAACAAAGACAAATGGACCAAATAAATTTTCCATTCCCGCGCCCAGGACTCAGTCGGGGTCGGTGTGCGGCGACGGAGATGAGTCGCAGATGTTTGCTGTTGAGCTCTCCCTGCATCCTGATGTCCTGACCCCAGAGGCCCTGAGGTGCACCCCTGCCAATCTGGTAGAGGTCCACAAAGACACGCAGACAGGTGGGTCCACAACCTCAGTCCCCAGTACAGAGATACCCCCACCCCCATCATGGCTTTTTCATAATAAGAGAAGGCCTTGGTATTACTTTCACTCATCGTCTTCCTGGTACTGATCTAGAGCATTTCTTCCCAATCTGGTCCTCGGAGTGTCTGTGGGTCCTCTAGGATCAAGTTGGGAAACATTGCTGTAGATGAAGAATTAGGATCAGTCTTGGAATGGTTGCTTAAACCACTTTTATCAAATCCCTTGTTTAACTACTACTGAGGTTAGTGCCAACTATTCTGTCTGTCCTTTCCTTTCTATATAGATGCTAAAAGGTTAAGTCGTAAAGACTCAGAAGAGGCAATTGTGGACGAGGGAGCAATCCTGAGTCTCTTGGAGAACAGTCAGACCTTCTTGCCACTTTCCCAAGGAGTCACCCAGTCAACTATTCTTGGTAGAGTACCCATTGATCATGTGGAATTATTTTGTTGTCACTCAGTGGGGTATGTAGTCTCCAATTTTTTTTTTGTCTATTTTTCAGTCAGGGCCTATATGCATAGTATACAGGCAAGTAATGCTTAGGAGCAGAGGAATCTCAGAGATCTAATAGAGTTTGACTTTCATTTCCCGCAGATAACAGTCAGGCTATAGTGGACCTGCTTGTAGGACTGGAGGATGATGGCTATCAAGCTGACAGACCAAGGAAGAGCTCTCAACACAGCATGTCGATAAATGCCAGCTGCCATTACAACAGCGATGAGGAGGAGGCAGCCCCTGAGTTGGAGAGGCAGGAGGCGGAGCTTAGTATGATGATGTCACAGAGATGGGACTCTGATCTCCCAGAACATTCATCAAGGCGGAGGTATTCCAGAGTCTAATGGTTGATTTCCTAGCAGCTAAGTCATGTGACAAAGGAAAACTTCTCAAGCACAGGTTACTCCTTATTGCTTAGGGTGTCATTTGATGTTCACTATGTCATATATAGGAACTGACAAAGGAATCCCTCAATCGTTGTGTTCATTATAAACTGTGTAATCCCTTTTGAAATATGTCTGTCACTGTCCATCACAGACTGTCAGTGAAAGACGTAAACGACAGTTCTAGTGAGGAGCAACGAGACTCATCAGATGAAGACATGGACTGGAGTGGGAACACTCTATTCGCTAATCTATCCATTCCACAGCTGGATGGCGCCGCAGATGAAAATAGTGGTGGGTTTGATTTAATTGGGCAAAGAAATAATGTCAACATTTTAATGTACACGCAAACCTTCTTCATCTTTTACTGAAGTGATTTTTATTCCTCTCTCCCTAGATACGTCATTAAACGACAACGGGCCTAGGACTCATTCATCTCTTACAGTCTCTGACAAGATCTTAAGCAAACGGAACCTGTTTCCCACAGAAACCGTTCAGCTGGAGCGTCCATCTGCAGCTAAGGTGCTACTGGAATGCAAGCACCCAGAGCACAGGCAAGCCCTCTCCTTGGACACAGAGGAACCTACAGACAAGCACTTCCTTTCCAAGATTTCCATCAGCCAGGAAAGCAAAAATGACTCCACTGGATTTAAGATGAACAATGAGAGTCCGTACATACAGCCTGTGAAACATCCCATTACTTGCAACGTTGCAAGTAAACCTGAGATCTCTCAGATTGACGCCGACAAAATGGACATGGTGCCTCTATACACTTATGAAAATAGAGCAGGTACCCTAAACAAGTCTGATCCAGATGGCTTAACCTTTGGAAATGGAAAGATCACCCAAAGCAGGAAGAAATACAGCAGTATCAAAAATATGAAAAAGGACCGGGATTCAGTCCTGCACAACTGCAGGAGTTTCTCTCTGTGTTACTCCCAGATGAGAAAAAACTGCTCCACCAAGGCAGAGACCGAGCTCAGCCCAAAGGACGGGAAAAGTACACTGCCGAGAGGTGTCAATTCAAGCCAAAGCCCAGCAGATGAGGAAGATACCATAGCCCCAGGGGAGGATGAAATGGAGAAAAGCAGCGAGGCTGGAGATGTAGGGGAGCTTAAGATCAGGTACGAGGACTATCAGGAGAACAAGACAGAGAGAACCATAATGGGTCAACAGGAGACACACTACAAATTCTTCCCCAGTGTGATACTTTCCAACTGCCTTAACCGGCCTGCCAAAAAGTGTCTGAGCAGCAAACTGGCCGATAGTGGCGGTAAACTTCAGCAAGAGCATCGAAGGTCCAGGCTGAAGCTTGGTAAGAGAAAGGCTGCAGCGACAAGCCAGAAGTTCAAGATGTCTGGTGCAGGAAATGTATGTTTTGAGATTCAGGACAATCAAACAGCTAACCTATCAATAAAACCTCTTACCGAAAAGAGTGAGGAAGCCTTGGAAAACCTTCCAGTAGGACCTTCAGATCCACTGAGTGGCACACGGGCTGTCGCTGAAGCTTTTGTTGAATGTAGGCTTGCTCCACCAGCTAAACCCATGGCACTAGCACAGTGCTGTCAACCAAAACTATTAGGTGCCCCCGGCAGTAAGTACACATTAAGAGCAAAACGTAAGATGAGCTATGATAGTGAGGATGGGGAGTCATCTGCCAGTTTCCACCATATCAAGTCAGGACTTGCCACGAGAGACAGTCTCAGAGATGCCTATCTGATAGGGAACCATGAATTCAAGTATCAGAAGCGCCGGAGAATCTCAAAAAAGGAGCCACCAATCATCATCAAATACATCATCATCAACAGGTTCAAAGGTCAGAAGAATATGCTTGTTAAATTAGCCAAAGTGAACGCGGAAGAGCAGAGGGTGGTTTTGACCCCAGAGAGGCTGGAGGAGTATAGAAGGTTAGCGCCACTCAAGCATTTCTGGCCAAAGGTTCCGGAGTCTACTGCAGTCAAATATCCTCTGTGTGAGCCAAAGGTAAAGAAATACCCCAAACGTAAAACTAAGATTAACGCCACACCAAAAAAACCCAGTACCCCACACAAATTAAAAGGCAGGGGTTTTAGGATAAAACGAACTCGAGGCAGAAATAAGTCATTGACTCTACCTACCTTGCCTCCTCCATCACCATTTTACAACGAATGTGCCGATGATTGCTTCACTGAGTACACTGACGTCATGGTGGAATTAGGCTACCTCTCGGAAAGAGCCTCCAGCCCTACAGACTCTTCACCTCCTCGTTGTTGGTCACCTAGTGAGCCTCAGACAGACGCCTCTAACAGTCACTTGCTGAACCCATCGAATGACCCCTGTCTTAACTTGTGTCAGGAACCCACCGCAGAGGTTCTTGGTAGAGGAGTCCGAAACAGAGGTCGTGCCAGGAAGCTGACCTCTAGCAGCCCGAGAAGGAGACGAGGCAAGGCTGCAAAAAAGACTGTGGAAGAGGAGCCCATTAAGAAGCAGTGCACAAGAAGCAGAAGAACCCCGAGGGGTAAAAAGAAAGAGGCGGAGAGCACGCAAGACACAGGCCACAGCCAGAGTACATCAGCCACAAAAAAAACCAGGAAGCCTCGCAAGAAGAAGCAAAAAGAGCAATCCAATGAGTCGCTCTTGAGTGAGCAGTCCAGTAGCTCACAAGTGTTGTTCCAAGAAGAAGACTTGTCTCCTATAGGGGCTTCATCTGGGGATCTTCCTTCTTTTCAGGTGCCTGTGTCCAAGAAAGAAAGCATGGATGAAGTTTGTTCACAGCATGTTGCCAGTTCCTGTAGTCAACCCTTGACATCCGACATTGTATTAAAGTCTGAGACCTGTGAGACTTCAATCTCTGAAGCAACAGCTTGTGAGCAACTAGGAGTCAACCATCAGGGAATTGATGCGCGCACTGAGAATGATCCCAGTGTAGCATCTGCGAGTTCCCAGGAGATGTTGAATCCATCAGAGGATGTGAAATTGCAAGATCGTCGCTCATCGGGTGCTAGCATCGGCCTTCCATGTTCTGTCATCACTTACAATAGATCAAACTCAAATTCTCAAAGTTCAAAATGTATTTCAGCGGAAGTGTGCAGTTCCACAAAACCCTCTGAAATCAAAACAGAGATTGAAAGTGATGTTCCTTTGAGCTTTGAAGAAACCCAAAAGTCCTTAAATTCAGAAGGGAAAATGCCAGGTAAGACTAAACGACGTGCATCAAAGAAGAAGGAGAAAGGAGCAGCTGCTGATTTAGTGCCTCCTAAAACCAAGCTTGCGTCTAGATGCAAGTCAGGAGGTACTGAGAAAATTGCCAAAGAAGCAACTCCCAGGAATGGAGAAAGACTTTCTATTCCAGAAATGCCCTCTGGTCTTGCTGTCCTAAAAGAGCTCCTGCAAAAAAGGCAACAGAAAATGCTAGGGGAAGGGACAGAGTGTGAAGTCCATCCTGCTACAAGTGACCCGGCGGACAAGGTCCCAAAAGCAAAAAGAGCCCCCTCATCCACCCCGCGGAAGCCTAGAGTCCCCAAAACGCAAATTCCCAAGGAAAAGAAACCTAGGAGTCGGAAAGGTAAAAATGCAGTGCAGGAGGAGCCTTTGAAAACAGAGCCTCACTTATCAGATGACAGCCCGGCCTTCCTCTCAGACCCTGGCTTTGACAGCTGTTATTCTTTTGAAGATAGCTTGTCTCCCGAACTCCCACACAACTACAACTTCGACATCAACTCCATAGGCCAAACAGAGTTCTGCAGCCTTTACATGGGGAACCAGTTTGTGTTAGCTGACAAAAACCTACCCCAGAAGTTCCTTAGTGATGCAATCCAGGAGCCCATGCCGGTGATGGCCCTGGGCTTAGAGAAGATGCCCGAAAAGGGCTCTGGTTTGGGGGAGGAGCTGCAGTGTGGTTTGGAATGGCACAAGATGGGGCCGCTCAGCCCTGACCTCTTTGACAGATCTGCAGAAAACAAGGAGGGCCTCCCAACTCACTTGTCAGCATCTTTACTGGATTCTGATAGTGGCCAGGAGCTTCCTGGTGCCAGGATTATGAAAACCAGGGATTGGGGACCCATTGGCAAAGCACATGGCCTAAGCCACTTTCAGGGCTTCCACTGTGAGAGGCGAGACTTGCTACTTGCCTTTGACCCCTTATTGCCGCTCTCATTAAGCTCAAAGACCTTTGCAGATATTCTTGGATCTCCTGTTGGGGATCTAATGGAAGGGAATGACACCTTAACAACAACAACACCTAGCAGTTCTCCAAGGTCAGTCAGCTCACTGTCACATGTTAAGATGGGCAGTCAGGCTTTGAGAGGTACCGGAGGCGCCCACATCCTGAAGCCCCTCATGTCTCCTCCGAGCCGGGATGAGATATTGACCACCCTGTTGGACCTGGATCTCTCAGAAGCAACATACCAGGAGCCTTACTGCAGTGATCCGTCTGATGCCCCAGGAAAAGCCAGGTACTCTCAGTTTCAATCACAACACACATACCAAACATCAGGTATTGACAGTTAAGTGTTGGAGGAAAAAGTTGCATAGAATGATTCAAACTTTAGACAAGTTCATTTGCAAACTTTAGTTACTTTTACTCACTGTCTTCACCTCATATTTTGTTACATTTTTTGACTTTTAGAAAAATGTTTTTGTGTCTTCAGGGAAATTGGTGGGCGGAAGCTGACAGTTGAGACCAGGCTAACAAAAGAGCTGTCAGAGTTCAATGGGGAGTTCTCTCAAGAAGGTATTCAGTTTTGGAAGACTGCCTTCTTTGCCATGACGCATCCCGGATCTCCGTCAACACATGGACCCAGCGTAACGGAGTGCACCCGGACCCGGGCCGACCTCAGCCCTGGCCCAGCTGGGGATCAGAAGGTGGTGTTACTGCCCTGCAGAACTGCACCTAGTCGGGACCGGGTGCAGCTCTGGCTGCAGACCAGGAGGGAATTCCAGCACATTCACAAGGAGAACAGAAAGACACCTATAGAAGACCTGGCTGTGTCACATCGAAATCAGAATGAGCGCATAAGCAGGACTGCAGATTGTGTGGAAGAATGTAAAGAACAGTCGACCATGATTCAGGAAGATAAGTCTGAAAAAGCCACCAGCCCACAGCCCCTAAAGAAAAGGGGGATGGACCTGTGTCTCAGAATTTCTCCTTTAGAAGTAAAATCTCATCACACTCCGAAGAAACATGGCATCGGTGCTAGGGTAAGGGAAGGCACAGTGAAGGAGGAAGAGGATGACCAGTACTCTGGTCAGTCCAGTTCTCCAGACCTGCCGCCCTGGCAGAAAACAGCTTGGCCCTGCTCAGCTGCCGCAGAGCCTGTAGAGGAGTTGGAGAAGAAAGAGTTGATGCCAGAACTGTTGCTGCAGAGGCTCACTGGTTCTGGTGACCCAATTTACCTGTCCCCTGAAAGTAGTCGGGATATATTGCCTTGCCCCTCCCCCTTCTCCCTCACGGCCCATGGTGGGGAGAAGGTCAGCCCCATCCTGCTCCACAGTACACCAGTTATTCAGAGGCGGAGAAGCAAAGGTGACTCAGAGCCCATCTGCAGCACTCCTGTGATTGAAGGTAATGGGTTTTTCCTTATGTTTTGAGAAAATCATTCTAAGTGTAGTGGCTCCGAAAGTAAGTTTTATCACATTTAAGGTTTTTTTCCTTTACCGCAAAGTGTCAATTTTTATGGCTATCATTAAAGACTTCATAATTGGCTAATGAAGCTCTCTTTGAAATCTTTGTCTGTCATGGTAATTTTTAAATGAAATTTAATTGGAGGAAATCCCCATGTAATTGTTTGCAAAGTGTAATGGTGCAGTGGTTCAGCTTCCTGCAAGTCTCTCTCCCCCCCCCCCCCCATCCTCTCTCCTCCCTTATTTGGATTTTGACTTAATAATAATAATTTTTTTTTTTTGGTCTGACCTCAGACACAGAATCGAGATCACAGAGACTTCAGCAGCGGAGAGTCGGGGCAGCAAGCACGCTGAGGAGAGTGCTCCTCACCACTCACATGAAGGTCAGCCCCATAGATGCTGCTCCTTCTGTTTTGTCCGTCACTTAACAACTCGAGGAGATGTTTCCTCACAGTCACTTCCATCGTAAATTTAAAATGCCAGCACTGCTACATTATAGGGTCCATGTTTTCAGACTCACAGGGCTTCTTAGCCACGATATTCTATAACAGATTTATTTATTGATCATCTGTTGTGTTGTCTGGAAAGTTTTGAAATGAAATGCTGGCCATTAACAGGTAATTTGCTGAGGTGTGGCTTAAGTCTTCCGCGTTCTTTTGTATAATCTAACAAGCCCTCCATTTTTTTGTTTTGCCTTGTTTTATCCTGCTTTGTCAGAACCAGCTTACCGCTTTGAACATTCCAAAGGCAGACAGCTCGGAGATCGAAGGTCCATCCATCAGCAACTCCTATGGATTCCGAGTCAGCATGCAGAACCTGCAAGATGCCAAAGCGCTCCATGAGGTACCGCCCAGTGTCCTTAGCGTATGGGACATGTGATCGGAAGGCATGTGACCACCTGTCCCACCTCCCTTAAAGGTGCAGTACCTGACTCTGATGTGCATGGAACTCCATGTTCGCACTCGCCGGGACCTGGAGCCTGACCCAGAGTTCGACCCGATATGTGCCTTATTCTACTGCCTGAACTGTGACGCACCCCTGCCCAGTTCCGACAGGACCCAGCTGGTTGGTGCTATAGTGGTGGACAAGGACAGCGGCAGTTGGGATCAAGGTGACAAGGAAGTGCCAGAACTACTACATGTAGTGACTACTAAATAATGCTGGGAAGGAATAGGAGTTTGGGCAGCGTACTAGGTTTTTTGTAGTTCTCTGTGACAGGGCACACCCTTGGAAACTGCACTTTATCTGCTTTTGTGTATTATATTCCCTTGATTGGGAATACAGATGGTTTTTGATCTGGCCCACTATCTCATTAGTGCCATAACTCAAAAAATATTTGATAGCTCGTCCTCAAACTACGCAGACACATTGTTTGACAGAATCTGGAAATGATCAGACCTCATACCTCATAAGGGTAACAAAGGGAAAAGTAACCACAGACACTAAAAGGGTGATAACAGAAAACAGTCGAAGGAATACGATGCTATTGCTCAAACAGCATCTCAGTCAGTTTGAGTTAACTCAGTAGGTACAAGGAAGCTGACTAGGTCTGTGTTCCACCTCCAGGTACCAGAAGCACAGCACCTCTGCTGGTGAGATCAGGGGTTTCCAACCTGCAGGTCACTTACACCGTTGATGAGAAGGGGCTCTTCCAGGAAGTCGTTGACATCATGAGACGGTACATGCTTTGCGTGAATTTTTTCTTTAATACAGAACAGCATAAAACCCATAATTTCATTAGTGGTCAAGATTTTGTGAAACTTCAGATGTAGTGCTGGCACTGAGTGAGTTCAGTGTTTAGTTGCATATTGCTAAATAATCTGAAGTGACGTCGGTAAGCGCTAAATCGAGCGACTCATAATAGCTTTTAAACATTCAAGTACAACCCTGGAAGATACAAACAGTTTGTGCTAATATCTGAAACATGCTTCAAATTATTAAATTGCCATGTGGAGTTCTGCAGCTCGTGTTAACAGTGCCCTCTTGTGGTAGGTTTGACCCAGACATCCTGCTGGGGTATGAGGTGCAGATGCGCTCTTGGGGCTACCTCTTGCAGCGCGCGGCGGCCATGGGGGTGGACCTGTGCCAGCAGCTGTCACGAGTGCCGGGTAAGATCAGCGAGAGTGGTGGGCATCTACATGGAGGGCGTCACATGTCATCTGATGTTTGTGTTTCACGATGGTGATGTTGTCCCAAAAACAGAAACACTGGTTAAGTGCATTTACAGAGAGCCAGTGACCCTGTCCAGGATTATGGATTTGCCGAGTTCTGCAGCTCAAAGTCAGAGTAATAATTTGCTGTGACATCAAATGAGCTGCTTTCAGTTAGCTTGCATGAAAATGACAGGTGGCAGTGTGTGACGGAAGCTGTGATGATTCCGGGTCGGGACGTGCCGTCTCATGCTCTCAGCGTTGCCTTTCCCCTGGTTCTATCATGGGTGTCTGTCTGCTGACAGGTGACTCAAAAGAGAACCGGTTCTCCGCCGAACGGGACGAGTACGGCTCTGACACCATGTCCGAGATCCACTTGGTCGGCCGCATCACTATCAACCTGTGGCGGGTAATGAAGACGGAGGTAGGCGCCCGTGCGCTCGCTGGCATTTTGCCCAATGAAAGTCTAGTTGTGCTGATCTTTTTATGTCGGTGTTTCCAAATCCGGTCCTTGGGGACCTGCAGACGGTCCACGTTTTTGCTCCCTCCCAACTCCCGGTAGGGAGCAAAAACTTGGACCAGTTGTGGGTCTCAGAAGACTGGCTCGGGAAACACCGTAAGTGTATGTGAGTCAGTCTTGCCACCTGGATTTTCAGGTGACCTTGAACAGCTACAGCTTTGAGAGTGTGGCATTCCACGTCCTGCACCAACGCTTCCCCCTGTTCAGCGCCCGCACCCTCTCCGACTGGTTCGACCACCACACTGACCTGTACAGGTCTGTTCTGGCCCCCTGGCTTTCTCGTTACTGGTGCCCAGTATAGCCTCAGTTTATTTGGGGGGGGTTGGAGGGTCTAAAATTCAAAGAAAATGAATGAGCACTATTTAGTGTACGTTTATTTGGGTGTGGGACCAAATTTTACATGACTGTGGCCCCCCAGAGAACAGTCTTAGTGGCACCTGTGCAATAAAATCCATGCATATTTTTTCCGCTTATAAGGTTGACACAAAAATAAATTTTCTGTATTTTATAATTTTTTTTAAATTTTGCTGTTTGACTTGACTTTGGTTTTCCCAAGATTTTGGCTGTTTCACACACACACACACACACACACACACACACACAAGCACACACCAGTTCCTCATCGCACATCCTGGCTTGGCCTTTCAGATGGAAGGTGGTGGACCACTACATAAGCCGGGTGTGTGCCACCATGCAGCTGCTACAACAGCGTGACATCATCGGCAGGACCAGCGAGCTGGCCAGGGTTTTCGGAATCCAGTTCTACCACGTGCTGACCAGAGGATCTCAGGTTCGGACCACCCCTGATTACTGGTGCCGTACCATTTCGCCTACAGTTGTTGCACAAACTCCAGCATGTGCCCCGAGACCAACACAACCAACACAAAGGTGCCTCCCAAACAGGCTTTGCAGTTTGTTTCTCCTCATTGAAGAATGCAGATTTTATTCTAATCTTCGTCCGGGATCCAGCTATTGTAAAGAACATAACTTTTTCACTCTAAATGTGAAAAATATAATTGTGGCAATTTTCGGCTTTTCGAAAGTAATCACGGTGCCTTTCATACTTTCAAGTACACCTTCACATTATTATTTTCTTTTTGCAAAGTGAAAGTTATTTTCTAGTGAAATTGGCCCATTAGTGTTTAATGGGGCCATTGTTGTAACAAAGGCCCGTGTGTGTGTGTCCTAGTGATGGGAATCAGATATGAGTGGCACTTTGTGGCAGCTTGTGAATTGTGTACTTGGGTGTGCTGTGGATGAATTTCTCTCCCTTTCAGAGGTAGAAATCATCATGTCAGGCATTTATCAGTGATCTGTTTTTCTGTGTCCTCAAGGCACGAATTGCATCTTAAGTTGCCGTAAGCTTCGCACAGTACAAAGGCTGTTGTGAGCGATACATTTCCACACCATATATAGACGTGCTAGTGGTGGCTGACTGTCTGGCCCACAATGCACTTACCATGGACACTTTCATAGCAAAATTCCGGAACCTGGTTCCTTTTTACAAGTTCCTGGGCCGCTTCCACTGGACACTTCTGTAAGGTCATTTTCACGCCGCACAACAAGAGCTGAGACCTTTAATCTAAGTAAACCTCGGAGCTGCAGAAGTTTGTAGATTAAACACATTATTGCATATGAAACTACACCGGCACCCCAAAACAGCGGAGGATGAAAAACTCGTTTTATTTGTTGGTTACATGGGAGCTTGGTTGCGATTAAAACAGGACACAGTCTTTTATTTATATTTTATTTGTGATTTGTGAAATTTTTATATTTCATTATTAAAACTGGCCAGCAGATTGATCTTTCATTTTTCACAAAAACAGTGTAACGTTATTACACTAATAAGTGCTGGCAAGTTTCACTACCGGTAGCGGAAATAGACAGATACATGTATCAGTTATTGATTGAATTTTCCGATGCAGAAATATGGATATGCAAGTTAAAAGGTATTTGTTAATGCAAATTTGTTGTTTGTTGTGACTGGGGTACAAAAATAATTCCATCCACTCGTTTCTTTGCTCCGCTACTTCTGTCTTTTCCTGCACCTCTGCATAACTTCCAAGTTGGTGCCAGTGCTTGTGGTCACACCAGTCAGCAAGTTAATCGCTGTAAAAGCCACCCCAGCAGTTTGTGGTTGAACAAAAAAGTACCTAGTCTGGAGTAGGGACTAAAGAAAGGTTCAAGAACTGTCTTTGAGGAACTACAGTCAGGCTGAGTTCCTGTGATGGGAACATGACAAAAGTTCCTGGTTAGGGGAAAGGATTCTGGTTTGTGAAAATGGTTCCTCTGGTGTGAAAACGCCTCTTCAGTCCTGACCTGTAGATTGCTTTGGAGGAAGATCTCTGCCAATATACAACATGCAGTAGGTCACATGTATGAAGACTGATCTCCTCCAGCTTACCGAAGCGTTGAACCTGAGTGATGTGGCATCACTGTTCTACAAGGATAGGTGGTGCTCCACCTTTAGCGCCCCCTTGTGGCAGGGGTTGATAATAACCGCACTGATGACTTTCACATTGGGAATGTGTATTCAGTGAATATTAGGGCAGCCTCCCAGACCACCCTTCGCACATTATCCTGTGTTGGTGTAGAGTCGTCATTTTTAATAACTATTTGCACGTTATGTCCTTCCATTTTTGTATTCTCCAAGAGCATTACCGCATCTTTACACTGAAGTTGGGGGGTCAGAAGCGTCAAAGCTCTCTTAAGACATTCTTTGATTACTGTTGTAGTGTTGGAACGCCGTTAAAATGTCTTGTCGCCTTTCTCGTTGTGTCAGGTGTCAGATTAAAAGCTTGGCGTCGTTTGCTGAAGTTTTAGGTGATACGGAGGTGAATTTAATTACCATAGCATACAAGACAGGTGTGAATTAATTTTGTTTTTAATTACAGAAAGAATTTATGGCTGAGAGAGTCTGCAATGCACCTGAGTGCGCTGGCTTGTGTTTCCGACATACGATAATGAAACCCGGCGGCCATGCTTTTCGGTTTCTGTCGTCGGTGACGTGAAAACACCATTAGTGATTCGCCAGCGTGAGATTGTTTGCTTCCAGAGCTCTTTGTTTCAACAGTGCTGTGGGATATGTGCAGGCTGGGAGGTTTTAAGAAATATATTGGTCATAAGTGTAGCTGGTATGCTGGAAATCTGCTGCCATAAATCTCCTTCTTTAGATCTGCTGTTTGTGTGGATTTAATGGGATAAGCTGGCAGTGATTTCATTACTGGAGGAACTGAAAAGGAAATCCAGAGAGACGCTGTGCATTTTCAGTAGATGTTCCAGTATTCCTGCCCTTGGCGAAGATTTTTATTAATCGTGCCTGAATGGAATGGTGAGCCGCTTGGTTTATGAGATTCTAGCATTCATCTTGCAAAAGTCTGTCTTGACAGTGGTTCTGACCCGTCGTTATTTCCTGTTTGGAGTCATGCTGACTTTGGCACCTGTGTGTCACTTGGGGATCGTGAAATTCATGATGATATGAATATGAAGGACCTCCGTGCATGACAGTCATTAGACACTGTAGACAATGTATTTCTGCTTCATGTAGCACACCTGGCTGTGAGATTATTAGCTACGTTTGAGCTGTTTGAATTACACTGAATTGTGCACCGTGTGTATCAGGATAGATGGGCAACTTTTGTGTTTAACCTCTTGATTCCCCCCCCCCCCCCAGTACCGGGTGGAGTCCATGATGCTCCGAATCGTCAAACCCCTCAACTACATTGCAGTATCCCCCAGCGTACAGCAGAGGGCCCAGCAGAGGGCGCCCCAGTGCATCCCCCTGATCATGGAACCAGAATCCCGTTTCTATAGCAACTCTGTGGTAGTCCTGGATTTTCAGTCGCTGTACCCCTCCATCGTCATCGCCTACAACTACTGCTACTCCACCTGTCTGGGCCACGTGGAGAGTCTGGGCACGTAAGGACGCTTCCCTTATCTTCTTCTGCACCCTCGCTGGGCTCCTGTTTGACCAAGGTCGCACCACACGAGGTGGAAAATCCTTAGTGGAGTGTTTGTTGTGTGGGTAAACATGAAGGGTGTTTGTGTGCCTGAGAGAGAGAGAGATAGAGATAGGGATGGATGGATGGATGGATGGATGGATGCCCTGAGATTGTGTAATGTCCAGTATCATTTTGAAATAAGCTCTGGGTTACTTGCAATGTTTTTATTTGTTGAGTCAAGTGGTCAAGTCAAGAGCTGCTGTCATTCCAGCCATTTAGAGTACACAGTGAAATGCAATGACATCCCTCATAAGTATTTATTACAGACAGTTGCTGTCCACCTGGACTTTGGGGGCAGCTTGCAGACTAAGCTGGTCATTCTGTGGTTAACTGTCTTCATCACAGACCAGTCAACCTCCGTTCTTAGCCTCGCAGTATGAAAGGCTTCAGTTAGTCCTCCTGAACCTTGCTTGTAAATCGGTTTATTCTTGCATGAGATGAGATGAATCATGATCCGAAAAATGCCTGTATTCCCTTTTGTTGTCTGAGTGGAATAAAATGTTTTCTCATCTGACATTTGACCAGATACCTTAGGGTGCTGAAAATGACCCACCTTACATGCTGGGTTCATGCAGATGCAGTTTAATGTGGCCGGACACAGTTTGGGTTTGCAATGGAGACTTTCTGATGCGTTTTTTGGAAAATATCCATTTGTGGTGATTCCAAATGGTGAGAATATCACACCTGATCCACAGAACCAAGTAATGTCTGACAGTGTCCTGCAATCTGGAAGTTGCGTATGGAAATTGGTTGGGTGATGGCTGCAGTTGGGTTTGTCGTCTTTGTAGTGCGTGCTTTTCAAGCAGCGGGGGCCCAGTATTGTTCTCTGTCCGTTTCAGGCATGACGAGTATAAATTTGGCTGCACGTCTCTGAGATTTCCTCCTGACATCTTATCTCAGTTCCGCCATGACATCACCATCTCTCCAAACGGCGTTGCCTTCGTTAAGGTAAACACGGCCTGGCATTGTCATCTGTCCTGTTTTTGTCTGTGAGCTTATTCAAAAATATGTAACAAATAAATGAATTATTTTATTAACCCTCTGGGGGTTAGGGAACACGCTTTCACTGACTGGGGCATGGTCACACATTTCATTCGATATCATAAACTTAATTCATGGCAAATAAATTATTTCTTATATATTTGTTTTGGCATTTAACCCATCTTAATATTAGTGTGCTTTGTTAATATGTCAGATTTATGTGAAGTTTGTAATTTGACATCACATCCCCCCCCTCCTTTTATGGCGCCGATGGGGGTGTATCTGGATCGCGTTACACCGCCGCTTTGTTCATCAAATTACCATGCGAATGCGATTTGAATACGCGGTAATGCGGCTATTTAGAATGCGAATAGCGATCTTCAGGTGAGGGCGGCGCTACACACCCCCGATGCAGATAAAACAAAGAAAGGTGGCATAGTTTACTTTTTTGGTAATTTAACCTAATTTTAAAAACTTTAATACTTCCAGCAGTGGACGTTTTGAAAAGACAGATTACGGATTTAATCAGAGTTTTTTTCATGTTTCTGCAATAAGATTGCAGCGAGTTATGAACTGAAATACAGAAGAAAGATACTCGGCATCGCCGACGATGCCGTCAACCCCAGAGGGTTAGCGACAGTCCTGAAATTTCCTGACACACTGTTAGAAGTGTGGTGTTTCAGAGGTTATGTAACACGGTAAACATCTTATGTAACGTGAGAAGCGTCTTCTAGAAATGGTCACATTTCATCGCCCCATCTGCTTCATGTCTGACTTGATGTTCTCCCTTGGACATAGCCATCGGTTCGTAAGGGTGTTTTACCCAGCATGCTGGAGGAGATCCTGAAAACCCGCATCATGGTCAAGCAGTCGATGAAGGCCTACAAGCACGACAGGGTGTTGATGCGCCTTCTGGATGCCCGGCAGCTGGGGCTAAAGCTTATCGCCAACGTCACCTTTGGCTACACGTCTGCCGGCTTCTCCGGCCGAATGCCCTGCGTGGAGGTGAGCACCTGGTGGCACCCTCAACCTCACCAATCATCTTAAATCATCTCTTACAACCTTACCAGTCATCTTCAGTCATCTCTTACATTGAGGCTGTCCAGGATGTTCCTGGAGCCGCTTGGGTCATAGTTTGAAGCAATAACTCTTAAGCTCCCCTCACAAACAGTGGATGACATAATTCAAGCCTCTAATTTGATCAGGAGGTATCATGTAACCATTTTTGTCTTAGACCAGGTAGGCTTGTGTGGTGTCATGGTTACTCAATATACTGCGGTATATTTGCTGTTTGTATACTGCAATGAAACATTTGATATCGCCCCCCATCGTACTCATTGCCAAGACTCCTGTAAGATCGACGGTGGTGTTTTACTCTGCCTGCGCTGTTAGGTTGGAGACAGCATCGTCCACAAAGCCAGGGAGACCCTGGAGAGAGCCATCAAACTTGTCAACGACACTAAGAAGTGGGGGGCACGCGTAGTGTACGGAGATACCGACAGGTGGGTCAGAGGTCACCCCGGCCAAGCGCTCAGCCGGTGTGGTCTGGCTCGGCTCGCCTCGCACCCCCCCCCCCCCCCCCCCATTTGATGTTTCTGTCCCTCAGCATGTTCGTGCTGCTGAAAGGAGCCACCAAGGAACAGGCCTTCAAGATCGGGAACGAGATCGCTGAAGCCGTCACCGCCACCAACCCTAAACCTGTCAAGCTGAAGTTCGAGAAGGTGAGGGGGGGGGGGGTAATCAGTGATTAATTCAGCCTTAAATTCGACCAGCGTATGGCTGCATGATTAAGCCTGAACCGTGAAATGGGTTTTATTTACAGGCTCATTGCTGTGCCTGTCTCTCCCGTGCGCCTGTCTCTCCCGTGCGCCTGTCTCCCTCGTGCGCCTGTCTCCCCCGTGCGCCTGTCTCTCCCGTGTGCCCCTTTGCGTGTCTCTGTCCCCAGGTTTACCTTCCCTGCGTGCTCCAGACGAAGAAACGCTATGTGGGCTACATGTACGAGACCCTGGAGCAGAAGGATCCCGTCTTCGACGCCAAGGGGATTGAGACGGTGCGCCGAGACGGCTGCCCAGCTGTTTCCAAGGTAACCGGGGGAATTTCAGGCGCCTCTTTCACCTCGTGGCCGTGGCAGTTTGCCCATACGTGCTCTCCCCTCCCAGCCATCGTTCGGGAAGCAGGGGTGGGGGAGGGGGTGTCGAGTGCGAGAGGAAAGGCATGGAAATGAAACGGGTAAATGGAGCGTGTGGTCTGAAATGTGCAGGTCCTGGACCAAAGCGAGGCCGCTCACTGCGTTTTTACTGCTTTGCTCTTGTCTCTCTCTACGTCCTCACCGCCCCCCCCTTCCCACCTTCCCCCAGATCCTGGAGCGATCCATCAAGCTACTGTTCGAGACGCGAGACATCAGCCAGGTCAAGCAGTACGTCCAGCGGCAATGCATGAAGGTCCTGGAGGGCAGAGCCAATATGCAGGACCTCACTTTTGCCAAGGAGTATCGGGGCAGCACCTCCTACAGGCCCGGAGCCTGCGTTCCTGCTCTGGAGCTCACCAGGTAACCTTCTGGTACCCAGCCTGAAACAATGGTGTTCCCCTCCCCCCAGCTCAGCCCTGGACAGCTGCTGTCTGACTGTCTGCCTGTCTACACGCACGCTTTTGGCTGCGTGTAAATCTGCTCCTCGTCACCCCCAGTAGCCATTGTCTGCACAAGGTTGTTCGTTTCACTGTACCTGAGACTGTTGCCTAGCAACACTGTCATTAATATGGAGAAAGAAAAAAAATATATCTGACTTTCGAGTTATTGTTAAAGGGAAAATATTCTGTTGCTTTGTACAGACTGTTCCTGTATAGTGCTGCGATGCATTCCTGTATATGAACAGTGGGATTTGCCGCAGATGTAGTGTATTTTGAGATCTGCAAAACAAAATGTAATGTGGGGTAAAACTGCTGTTATGGACTTTATTTTAAGAGCAGTTAATATATTGCAGTTCATATTCTTGTCATTATTTCATAATTATGACATAATTTAATGTTGTATTAATAGCCTGTAGTCAAAGGCACTCTGCCCACCATGACCTTTTGACCTTGCCAGGCGCATGCTGGCCTACGACCGGCGCTTGGAGCCGCGTGTCGGCGAGAGGGTGCCCTACGTCATCGTGTACGGCATGCCGGGCGTGCCCCTCATCCAGCTGGTACGGCGCCCCCTGGAGGTGCTGCAAGATCCGGGGCTGCGGCTCAACAGCGCCTACTACATCTCCAAGCAGATCCTGCCCCCCCTGGACCGCATCTTCGCCCTAATCGGCGTGGACGTGTTTGACTGGTACCGCGAGCTGCCCCGGGTGAGCGGCCCCTAGGGTATTTAGAGCAGGAGTTGGGGCCCTGGCACTACCAGGAGTTGGGGCAAATGGCACTACCAGTTAATCTTATTGCAGTATGAATGGTCCATTCTTTAATCATTTTTTTTCTCTTCTTCTATTGGTTGCAATAACTTTGTGGCTTTTTAAAAAAATCTTTTTAACACAAATCTTGGTCATTTCTTCCACACCTCTAGTTAATGCATTGAAAATATTATAAAGAGCCACATGGACATGACTCATGCTTTTCTTAAGAGCAGCCACAACTATTCCATATAGCTGAAGTTGTGAACATCAATAAAGGATTCTTTATAAATTTTAAACGCGGGCCGATGCTGCCCTCTAGTGGCCACATATGAGAAGTAGCGTCCAAGGCCGAGCCTTGTGGCGCCCCTTCCGGCATGCTGCCCGCTCTTGATTTGTTAACATGGGCAGAATTCCCAGGACAAGAAGCGTCCCTCCGACAGCGGAGTGAGGTCAGCCAGGACTGCAGCAAACAGGAAGATCTGTCTTTGAGAACTACTGTGTACTGTCTTTGTTCTGTTAAGGAAATGCTGAGAGTGTCGGGGGGAAATTTTCAAGAATCTTTTTTTAAAAAAATAAATAAAAAGTCTTTCTTTGAGACTTCAGATGATGTCAAATTATCATTGACCTGAATCTGTCGCACGTTACGTAGCTTAGTTGGAAGCTGTGCTGGAGTTTCAGGATTGAATCTTAGCTAACGCTGAGTCCTGTCTCATTTTTGTCTGAGTTGTGACTTCCCGTCGTTGACCCTCAGGTCCAGAAAGCGTGTTCCACAGCGGGTGCTGGCGACGAGGAGGTGTGCAGGAAGGGCACCATCTCGCAGTACTTCACCACCCTGCACTGCCCCGTCTGTGACGACCTGACCCAGCTGGGCGTGTGTGCCCGCTGCCGCGCCGAACCCCAGCGCGTCGTCGTCACGCTGCAGCAGGAACTGCGTCAGTGGGAGGCGCAGCAAGAGCATCTGCTGAAGGTGAGGGGCGCTCGGGTGCGAGGGCCAAGGAGGATTGTTGGCATGGTAACGGCCGTTGCACACCTTTACATAGCTGTTTTGCGACTGTCAGGAGTTACGTAAGTGTTCCCATTTGTTGCTGTTTGCATTAAAAAACACGGCACTCGTTTTGGACTTGGGACAAGCCTGAGGCCTCCTGGCTGCTGACTACGCATCAGTGAAATGCTACAGGCGACGCTTACTTTAATCCATTTGATCAAAATCAGACCAGCCCTGACTGCCACTGACGCCCACCTCAAATTGTCATCCCCACAGGTGTGCCGGAACTGCAGCAGCGCCGCGGAGCGCCAGGTCCCATGTGTCTCACTGGACTGCCCGGTTCTGTACAAGCTGTCTCGGGTCACGCGGCAGCTGTCCAAAGGCCCCTACCTCCGGCAGCTTCTGGAGCAGTTCTGATGTTCCGGATCCCCGTCATTCACGCTCGGCGACGTTGTGGTGCTACATGGCCAGTTTTAATTTTGATTTTGTCTCTTGTTATTTTGGTTTTGGAATGGTGCTTTGATCTAACATGGTTAGGTTTCAATTTTTGCCTAGTCGCTGTCTGTTTATACAAGTATTTCTGCTAGCTTGCTGGCGCAGGTGGTGGCTGGCCGGTCAGCTTGTGGCATCCGCGTTCCCGGCTGCTATTGGTTGTACATAAAGCAGCGTTTCTTTTTTGTTTGGCTGGCGTATTTCAGAGAGTCGGACGGCATTATGGGAAATCGGACCTAAGAGGACTGTCCTGTGTTATGGTTTTTCTACGCGCTGTAACTCTTTGTAAAAACTTTGAAGTCTAAATGTTTTTTATGGGGCTCCTTCAGACTCTAAGGTAGCAGAAAAAAAGCCACTGATTAAAAGATTGTTTTTATATATGTATAAATATATAAAAACCTTTTTATGTAGAAATTCTCTCATTGTAAATCTAAAATCTGTGTGCACCTGCATTAAAAACATGGGGTGGGGTGGGGTGGGGTGGGGGGGTACCATGTCGTTTTCCTGTCTCACAATGTCTTTTTCCTTGAGAGAGATGGTTTTATTTATGTACGTTTTTCTGCACGGAATAGTCCTTACAACTCTGAGCCTCTTTGGGTCGTCGGCGGTGAAGGATGGAGCAGAGAACGTTCGCGTTCGAGATTTCACCAACTCCTGGGACTTGCTGCAATAGTGTATTTTGATAATTTATGGCAAAGTATACATTATTTTCTTTGTGCATATTTATTTTGTACACATTTCTAATGCTTTCTCTATGCTATATGTATGTTCCCTACCTATGTAAAGACTGATTCTATATCTCAATTGTACACAAGATCTGTGTATTTGTATAATTGTAAAAAAAAAAAATGGATGGTGTTTGTTTTTAATAGATATTTCTGTGGATGGAGGTTAACAGTTGATATAATAAAATTAAATGTACGAACATGAACCTGTTGACTGTTATTTAAGTGAAACTGCTGGCTGGGCTCGAGTCTATTAAAAAAATAAAACACGCCACACATTCAGAATCATTATGCAAATTATTCTGAGCAGCGAAGTCTAAAAGAGGATTTTTTCCCCTTTCAGAACTGCACAATGAATATGTCGCTTTTGCTTATTTTGGAAAAAGTCCACAATGAAACTGAATCATGACAACAATCCCACAACCATCCTTCTTAATTTATACTTTATTAATGACAACACACATTGGAATACATTGTACACTTAAATATCAAGCTATATGAAATAAAAGTGAGAATTTATAAAAATTTGCCAGTTGTTGAGATGTCTTGCAGAACTTGCTCACAGATAACCTAGAATATTAAAGTCGCCACATTTTTGCTCATATTCGAGGAAGCGTACCTTTCTCTGACCATTTAAAAAGACAAATTTACGCTCAAACCCATTTATGCTATCCCATGGTGTAGCGGTTAGCACAGCCGCCTCACACCTCGGAGACCCGGGTTCGAATCCCTGCCAGGGGTGCTGCCACCCCCCCCCCCACAGTCCACATTTATCTTTAACTGACCTTTTAAAAAGACAAAATTACATTCAAACCCAACAAGACATAACTGCAGGATGGTGTAGCGGTTAGCACAGCCGCCTCACACCTCAGAGACCCGGGTTCGAATACCTCCCAGTGTTCTTCCGGTGCTACCACTACCCCCATCTCTTTTTAAATATCTCGTACCATTTAAAAAGACAAAATTACATTCAAACCCAACAAGACATAACTGCAGGATGGTGTAGCGGTTAGCACAATCGCCTCACACCTCGGAGACCCGGGTTCGAATCTCCACCAGAATTCCAAGTCTGTGCCAGTTCCTGCGGTGCTGCCACTCCCTCCATGATCCAAGGACACCATGTGGTTACCAAGGTATGTATGTGTGTGAACCCTGAACACGCTGACGTTTCCAAATTGCCTCTAGGTGTACGAGTACCCGGTGTTCCAGTCCCCCCCCAAAGGCCTGAAGAGGACAAGCAGTCACAGAAAATGGATGGAAGTCAGTGTGATGCTGTAAATTATTTGCATGAACATTTGACAATGATTTCTGATTTCATGGTATTCCCCACTTCTGTGTTTCCCAATCCGGTCCTTGGGCCGGTCCACGTTTTTGCTCCCTCCCAGCTCCCAGCCAATCAGGAACACCGAATACCTGTTAGAGGCCGCCGGGAGCTAAGAGAAAGCAAAAACATGGACTGGATTAGGAAAACGGGGTCTACTTTTTAAAAAAAACTATACCAAAATACATATTAAAAGATTATACTTAGTATAATAGCTTTACCATTTAATTGCACTACTATTATACCGTACATTTAAGTCCAAAATAGTTTTTTTTGCTAATATACAGACCATACCTTGAATGCTGTGCATCATACTTGCCCATTAAGTAGGACCTACCACATAAAATATAACATATATCATTTCAAAACAAACACAATAAGTCTGTAAAAGAAAAAGTGAATTACCTACACTGCTCGGAGAGAACCAGCTGTAAAGCAACTGTGGTTCGTAGTCTAAGCATAACCCAGACACGTAACAGAACATACTCAAGAAATACAGGGTACATTCAACACAGCTTCCTCAAAGCAGCGATTAACTTTTCCCCACACTGAAGCATTACCAACCCAACAGCTGCTGCTACCTGTGAGCTTGAGCTCGTTTCAGTGGGCAGGAAAAGTACCTGACATTTGGAGGCATGCGTAATGGGTGACCGGCAGCAGAATTTCCTCCGATGATTTTCTCACACGCTCGTCAACCTCCCAGCAACAGCGTCTTTAGTCTCTCTTTTCTCTGTCCAGGGTAATGAGAGGTTTCCCCCTGGGAGAGTCTCCAAGGAGAGTGACTGGGGAGTTGGTGAGCTCCAGGGGACTGGCTGGCTCAGGTGTAAGCTCGGTTGTCACCAGGGGATCCTCAGGGGTTTCTGCAGCATCCATACCGGCCACCGAAGACGTCGTTTTGTCTGGCGAGCTGAGATTGGCGTCGTCCATCTCGATGACTTCAAAGTCAGCGTCGTTCCACTGGTCGGCCTCATCTTCTTCTTCCTCCTCCTCCTCATTGGCGCCGGTGTCCAGAAGGGCTTGGTAATGCTCGCTGTCATCGGCCCCAGGCTTTTCACGTGGCCTCCAGGTTGTTCCACCAGGCGAGGTGGCCAGCTTGTACATGACGGGGAAGAGGATGGAGGTGATGGTGGCCGTGCCCAGGGATAGATACATCAGCACTGGGAGCTCTTGCACAACCCCCAGGAGTAATCCCACGACAGCAGGCAGCACCATCTCTCCCAGTGCCGCGCCCACCACGAACACTGCCGCAGAGCGGCCCGTCACTGTGGTGTACTGCTCCAACCAGGAGATGCCGCTAGGGAAAGTGGTGGCCATGGAGGTGCCATAGAGGGCAGTGCAGGACCAGAGCACCGTCCTGTTGTGGCTGAAGAGCACCATCAGCAGGGAGGACAGCGTGCAGCCCACCAGGCTCAGCAGGATCAGGGTGCCCGGCTTCATGCAGGCTGCTACGAAGATAGCCAGGCCCCGGGTGGCAGCAAAGGTGCCCCAGAAGAGGGAGTTAAGTCCAGCTGCCTGAGACTGGGCCATATGAGTCACGTCCTTGGCATAGGTGAAGATGAAGGAGCCGTAGGCCACCTCTGCTCCTACATACCAAAAGAAGAAGAAGAAGAGCAGAAGAATGAGGGCATTGTGGTACTTGGCCATCCGCGGTTTCCCCGGGGAGATCTTGGCCATGTCCTGAGCAGGGCTGCTCCGGGAATAGAGGACAAAGAAGAGGAGGGAGACCAGCAACAAAAAGACCCCAATCACAATGTAGGCCCACATGGACTTGGAGATAGGTGCATGGGCCAGATGAAGGGTAGATCTGATTAGTTTGCTCATCGGGTCTTTCAAAGGAGGCACAGATCCTCCCGTAGTGCTTGGGGAAGACTCAGTAGTGTACGAGGCCTGGGAGCTGAAGACCTTGCTGTTCTCCAAGTGATCGTTGCTCCCGAACAGCAGCTTGGCGATGATGGGCGAAATGAAGGCCCCAACGGCGAAGCTGAAGTGCAGGGCCTGCATGTGCGGTCCGGCCCGGTCTCCCCACGTCTTCAGGATGAGGACATTGCCACCTAAGCATGGGGTGGGCAGCAGGGTTGGGAATACAAGTACGACTCAGTGCTCGACAGAATTGTAAAAACTACAAAATGCCATACAGCTATTAAGAAGCAAAAATACTCATAGCCACAAAAACAAATCAGTCAGAGCGGGTCCATGAGGACCGGATTGGGAAACACTGCTCTTGTTGAAAAACACACTTACTGTTATTATACACTGTAGGCCTGTCACCTTCCCGCCTCTACAGATGTTCTTACCTGTATCTAGAAACCCCATCGAAACTCCAACACAAGAAATGAGGAGCGTGAGCAGGATGGCACTTTTGCAGAAGGGAACTCCAATCATGCCAAAAGCTGTGAGCAGCATAGACAAGCCTTGGGAGGACAGCGAGGAGAGAAACATCAGACAAATCGGGAATCATGTGGTCCTGTCTGCTACAGGCCACAACTTCTGACAACATGGTGTCCAGTTTGTTTCCCATGAAACGCCCCATCTCTCAGCACCCTAGGCACCTAAATTGCAAAAGAGAAAGGAATTTATTTAAAAAACACAACACACATACACAAATATAGAGGACTGAAGAGTGTTATGTTGCACTGAACAAGGCTTCTGTCAAACAAACATGCAACTAAATATCAAGTGAATGGGTTTTAAATGTGTCTCCTTTTGTCTGATGGCAGGTTTCAGTTACTGCTCTCTAAAAAGCCCAAGACAAGCCAGTTTTCAGGAAAAAAGAAAAATCAACAATACAATTGTGCGTAATGGGAGGGTGGGGGCTAAGCGGCAATCAATGGTTTATCTGAGGTCGCTGTTTCAAAGCCCAAGGACGGCACAAATCATCGTTTTCTCAAAACAAAATGGTTCGGACGTTTATAAAAAAAAAAAAAAAAAAAAAAACGTGTTTAAAAGTGTTAAATAAATAAAGGCAAAATAAAATACTTGAACAGCGGTACACCAAAAAAAATGTTTGCACCCCATAGAATTGACAAATATCCTGTCCAAAAGCTTATTTATAACTCATATTCAAGCAACTAGACAGCTAGCATAGCATCCAACACAGCATTACATACAACTCTGCAAGGCAGTCCTCTGTGTCAGTGATCAGAAGGTCATCAGTTCAGATCCCCCGGCAGGCTGAACGATACCACCACAGGCCCGTAATCTTTAGCTATGTCCGGAACAGTGTGACCCTGCTCACTGATTCTCACTTGTATCTCGCTTTGGATTAAAGTGGCAAATAAATAAGTAAAAGTAACGCAAAGTTTACTCTGGTGCAGTGGCTGCCAAATCAACACAGCATCACTACACCTCCAGGGGCCTGCAGCTGCATCCGGAGAACATGCGACTAAATAAATGCATCTGCAGGAACAAACTGCTCAAATTGTTTTTGAAAGCACCACAGGCAAAATGGCTGCTGGAAACACACAGTAGCCAACTGTCAATTCTATTGCCAGCATTAAGTTCCATTCCGGACAAAAGGGGCTTCAAAAAAAACCAATGCAGGGCAAGTAAATGCGTCCCCATGCGAGAGCGGACCCACCGACGCAGCCGACATGGAGGCTTACCGAGAAGCAGATGATGGTTCATGATGTCAAAGAGGAACCCAGCCACCACAGAGCCCCCCATGTAGCCCGCAGAGCGCCCCACAAAGATGTAGGAGATGTTGCTGATGCTCTGTCTGACGTTAGTGGCCAGGTCTCCGAACGTGGGGCCCGGCACCGAGATGCTCATTCCCTGAAACATGACAGGGTCGGCACAGTAATTTCACCATTGGGCCCCTGAGCAAGGCCCTCAAACTCCTTTACGAACATCTACGTCGTTTTGATTAAAACTGGGTGCTACATAAATAAAACGTAAATGAAACAGCCGCAGTAATAACGATTTATCTGCAACAGCTAATCCGCTTCAGCTCCATCAGCTGTATATAAAACTACGAAAGTCAGGTCCTACAACTGCGGAAGAAGCACTGAAATCAGTAATATAGATTTTTTTTGTTTTCCTTCAGGTCCAAAAGTTACAAATTACAGACTTAAAATAGTCTAACGTCACTGGAATTTCAGCGGGAAGTTCTCTGGCTAACCCTGATCACAGACAAGGGATGCTCTAACAAGTGTGAGATCCAAATATCTGCGTTCACTCAGGCAAATTCTGCAGTGCCCTGCAGGGAATACTGCACTCAATCCCCGGTACATGTGACACATCCCACAGAAAAACGTCACAGGTACTTTTCTGGATGCTTGGCATTCGCCAACATGGCTCACCCGTACATTTACGGCACGGAAAAACCATACAGGCAGAATTG
Source organism: Isichthys henryi (assembly GCA_026776945.1). Taxonomy (NCBI): domain Eukaryota; kingdom Metazoa; phylum Chordata; class Actinopteri; order Osteoglossiformes; family Mormyridae; genus Isichthys; species Isichthys henryi. The sequence continues at coordinate 3,432,149 of JAODJX010000041.1, forward strand.
TAACTTAAATACCGAACACATGCATTTCACATGGAAATCCATCACAAAAACAACTTCAGCAGAGGGCATGCTGTTTAAGGTTAACCAGATGATCAACTTATAAAACCTTCACATACAACTGCTTCTGTACAGCAACATCCAACAAAAGTGTCATAACATCATAATTAAGTTAAAAAGTCTTTTAGTCTATTTTACTTCGGAAGAAACAAACAGGGGAATCTCTAACCTAGAACATAATGGAACCAACACAGCATAACATAAAATCGCTTTGCAAATCGTGGGGGTACCGGAAGGAATGAGCACGACGCAAGGTACATGCATACCTACGGGCACCTTAGCATGTTTTTGAACTGTGGGGGGAAACCCCACGGGGAGAACATGCAAACTCCACACACCCAGGCGAAGACTCGAACCCGGGTCCCAGAGGTGTGAGGCAACAGTGCTAACCACTGCGCCGCCATGCCGTACGAAGAACCCCAATGTTTTTACTCGTACCAGATCCCTTCTCAAGCAAAACAACGAGCCATTCTCAGAATATTGCATTTCTGAAACTAACCAGTATTATTACTACGAGAATTAAAATAACAGATTAAATTCAATGGGACATTCAACTCCAGAATATCAATTGGCGACAGTTTACAGAAAGTGACAAATGCGTGTATTCAGTGATCAGATTACATGGTGCTTAACGTTGAAGTGACAAAACACAGAGCGAAACCTACATGACGGCTCGCTGTATTTGACAATCTAACTCAGAAGAGTGATGTATATGAATAAGTACATTACCAGGCCAAGAAAGGAGGCGCAGAGAGCCACCGTCACCGTCCACTGATTGCAGGTCCCGGGTGCGCCGCCGTCCGGCCCCAGCACGGCCACCCTGTGGGCTCCGGCTCCGTCCAGCCTGCGGACCCGCTTCATCACGCCCTTCAGCCCGCCCCGGGCGTCCTTCTTCTTATCGAAGAGCGTGTCTTCATCCTGGTCTTCATTGTCTTCGTCCTCCCCGACCCGGGCGAAGCGGACTTGTTTCTTTTTCGCCGCCGGCTCGCCGGTGGCGGAGGCAGACATGGTGCTCCGTCTGCGGCCGCTTTCCGACCAACTGCACTAAACGCGGCCGCCGTGGTCGGCACAGGGAAATGACAGGGACCCCCGCTTTCAGACCAGCTACTTTACATATATTTCCTGTTCACTCCGGCCGGCCTCCAGCTGACAGGTGAGCGGTGAACGGGACCGCCTGCTGCCGCAGAGCAGCCCGTCAGGTGCGCCAGCTGGTAAATGAAAGTCGACTGATCAGCCGCAGCACACAGTAAGATAACACGACGCCGTGACGCCGTGACGCGCGGGGACGCGCGGAGCCGGCGCGCGCCGATCCGGGATCAGTTCTGTGCCTAAACTAAATAACGTTGAAGACGGGGACGGCGGAACTAGAACCGATTTGAAATCAGCGACATGGGGCGGCGTGTCCTCCGAGCGTTTGGGGGCCGAGTAAATGACGTAAGATTGTTTACTAGCAACTGTCACAGGTGATAAACTGTTAGACTGGTGCTGTTGTATGGAATGAAACGAGTTGGCAGTAATAATTATGGACTCATTGTCCCACATGGGACTGGCATCCCATCCAGAATGTACCTGTTTGGTGCTGCCCTCAACATGATAAACAGTTGGAAGATGGATGGATGGATGTTTTTGTGGAGTAACGATAGGAATCAAATCAAGGGTGTATCCCTATCTTGTGCCACATGTTGCTTGGGATTGGCTTCAGCTCCCCCGCCGCCAGAACAGACCTAGAACAGACTGGCATCCCAGCCAGAGTGTACACTTCCCTTGTGTTGTATGTTCCCTAGAATAGGTTCCAGACATCACCACCGAACCCCCACCCCCTAACTGTACTGAATCTGTCTAAATGACCCAGGCGCGCGTCTTTCTTCATGATCCCTAACTTAGTGACGACCCGGGTGAAATGGGATGTATCTGTGATATTTCCTAATACGTGAACTACATTTTGGATGAGTGACATATTTGTGACAAAGCATGCTTTGTCCAAGTAACTACAATGTATGAGCTTTTCATTTGTAGGAGACAAGAAACATTTCATTTAAGTTAGGAAAAATTTATCAATTCTTTACTCTTTAACCAAGTGATCGTACATCGCATACTAGAAAATTCCATTAAAAAAAATCATGCAATCAGCAAAAAGATACAAATGCAGGAATTAGGGACTTGAAAGTTAATACAAAATATGTCGTGATTTTCAAATACCTATATTTTCCATGTCACACGTAAATGCTCAGGGAAAGCTTTAAGGCACAAAAAACGATAAAAAATAACCCAACAACCTTGCGTGACAGGGAATTCGGGTAGCACTTTAATCAGTGCACAGCGACAGAAAACCCAAATATGTACGTCCAGGTTCTTAAATGCATTACACTTCAAATAGATTCTTTTTTCTTATTGGATACAGCTGAGAAAAGAAACATATAAGCTATTGAAAAGATTCAATTTCACACAATATGGCGTTAGAATATTCCTTGTATTCTCAATATATACTACTCCCAATATATAATCTTATTTGGTAGTTAGCAATTCTCTTTCAAAAAAATATATAAAGAAATTTTTCAAAACATCTAAATTTCTAATATATATACTATACTCATTTTAAAGTAATGCTTGACATTTAAATCTTTGGATTGATAGTGTGAATGAAATATTTAATCTGACAGAAAAAAAAATGGATATTGGTGCTCTTCCACAAGCAGAGGGCGCTGTTTCCAACAATGCCAACTTCGTTACATAGCTGTGAGTGAATGTTTCTATGAAATACTTTAACATTTGAGGTGCTACTGAACATTAACACAACAAAATGTCTATTCTACTCTTCAATGAAAACACTGCAAGTCAGAAAGATAACGTACATAAATAAACAACTTGAGCAGAATAAGATAAACATATATGTATCGTTATATAACATACATATAAAAGGATCTGTTGTACAAATAGATCACAAGTATATAAGGGGTTTTCCGTGATATTCAGTGTTTTTCCTCAAAATACTATCAGAAAACACTAATAAATATACTAATAATAATGGTTATATTCATAGCTCATTACACAGTTTAAGCCAAAACTGTCGCAAAATGAATGGTAAATGATTTATTTCAAATATAATGCATTATAGTAAAATGCACACATTCCAAATATCCATGCAGCTGAAGTTCCATACTATATAACGCTGCAGGATATTGAAAGTGTAATGGCACTGTTTCATAGGAAAAAAAAACTTGTTTTGGGTTTTTACATACAATTTCCTTAGATTGCATTTTAACCTTTCAGGCATTGGTTGTTGAATGTTTGCTGAATTAAAAGCGTATTACAATGGGAGGTGTGAGGAGGGGGGTCAAATGTTGGCCCAAAAACATCAATAATTAAAAGTTAGTAATGAGATTGAATGTCAGACCATAGAAAATGGAATGAAATGGTGACTCACAGTGATGCCCTTTGGGGTTTAAGATAAATATCCCAAGATTGCCCAAGTATTCTGAGGTAGACTATGAAGTGGTACCACTGGAAATGTGATGTATTAAGGGTGTTAGATTATTAAGGGTAAGTAGTACTTTTAAACACAGTACAGATGTGATACACCGGCCCTTCTTTGATAATCAGTTAATGTGCATTTTAAGAGCACCAGTAAAACTTAATATTTATGGCAAATGTTTTGATGAACAACACACAGAGCAAAGCCAAGACGAATTCTAGACACAAAGCAAAATAAATAAGAGAAAAATGTAGGCTTCTGATTAACACATGTAGATATATAGTTAACTTGAACATATCTCGGTGGCTATGTAAAACTGAGCTTTGAAGGAAGGGTCGCCCTGTGGTATTAGCAAACTGGAAATCGGTTTATGATAATGCTGGTAATACAATCCTGGATGTTTATGTGCTGATTACACACCTTTAAATATCATATGTACTTAGTGACTGAATGTTCACTGTTTCCCGTAAAAGTGCCCATGTTAGTCAGCATGGAAACATCATACATCTACATTGCATAGAGAAACCAGGCATAGAAAGTCAACCATAGAAACACGCTTTCTTTGCATCAGATAACATTTCAGTGAAACCCAGCAGTGATGGAAAAAAAAAATGAACTGGCACTGAACTGGATTTTCAACTGCAAAACGGAAGGGGAAAAAAACCCCACAAATGTGAAATTTCAGTTTTTAACAGCTGGGAAGATTTTCCATTACACGCCGTGATGAATGTATGTTCCCTTAACGTGTTTATCATTGTGAGACCCACTGTACTGCTAAAAGCTGCTCAGTATATCACGGCACCAGTTTCATGAAAATAACAAAATCCCATTGTTATTTTGTAATTCACTTCTCTGAAGCAATACTCTATACCCAGGTCACTTATTTTGCAAATTAACGACACATTCAAGTTGTTTTTTTAAAAAGTATTCCCAAAAACAGAGTTCATTTACTTAGATGAATAAGCAGCATTGTTCTCTAGTGGGATCACACCCACTAGCCACATCTCAGCTAAGTCCTAAATCAGCCCAATTTACCTCACAATCACATCTCAAACTCTGTTTCAGCTCTTCTGGATTTGGTTCATAGCTGTCTCCAACATACCAGGGTTAAACTGCTAACTTAGGAGCTAGTTGCAATCTCTTTGGCCACAGAAATGCACAACATTCATTTTCCACTCTTTCCAGGGAAAGTGTTTGATTGGCCTTATGACACATCTGACTAGGAACTTATTATCTAGTACAGTAGTTCTCAAACCCGGTCCTCGGGCCCCACTGCCCTGCTTGTTTATCTGCTATCCCTGCCCCACACACAAGTCCCAGCTGTCTTTCAGCTTCTGATTGACTGAACACACCTGATCCAGGTAATCAGCAGTGTGTAGGGCAGGGATAGCTGGAAAACAAGCAGGGCAGTGGGTCCCGAGGACCGAGTTTGAGAACCACTAGTGTATTACTGGGTTGAGCATTGCAGGATAAGTGTTTTTAAAGTAATGGCTTCCTAATGTTCCTTTCAAAAACAAGTTAACAAGGATGCAGTGGTATGAGGCTGATATTTAATGTACTCTAAGGCTTCATATCTGTTATATATAAGCACACTTTAAAGGCATTAACATTTTCAGTAGGCATATGCCACTCGGAAAAGCATTGCAATGCATAGGGTATTAGAATCACACTCATTTAGAAACGGTTGTGCAATTAAATAGGTTGCACTAGTAACAGACAAAATGACACTTAATGAACCATTTGCTACATTTTTTGACACCACTAGATGGTGCTCTTGGTTTGCTTTGGTGCATGCTTTAAGCCCTTTTTGGACAATGCGTACTATCTAGTGGTCAAAAATCCAGCTAATGGTTCATGAAGCGTCACTTTGTCCATCACTAGGTAACACCGATGTGGTAGTACTTCTCCCTCTAGTTGTCCTGCAAAAGCAGCTTTTTTTTTTTAAAAAAAAAAAAAAAACTATTTTGATGCTCGATTGATTGCATGTATGAATGTTTGTATGTGTATATGTCTATTTGGATGTCTATGTGCGTGTCAATATTTCCGATTCAAATGACAGATTCTGGGTCTGAGCTCTTGTCCGCACTGCCCCCATCTGCTGGACACTTGCTGAAATTCTTGCTTTCCAGCATTGTCGGCACGGCCTCCTTCTCGGTCTCGAATGCCTTCTTTTTGCGCTTGGCCTCCACCCAGGGGATGAGACACAGCAAAGCCCCTCCGACGATAGGAGGGATACCGGCCAGGTAGAAGGCTACGTCGTAGGAGCCCAGCCTGTCCCTCAGATAACCTGAGCAAGGGAAAGCAATGCAAGGAAAACGAGTTCATTACACATGTAGAAACAGCCGTATATCTGAGATGACCTTCAAAACATCTCCTGGCATGCAAGCCTGCAGGGTGTCCTTACAGCTTCCCAACGGTTTTAAGGAACCGTTTTTTAAGGGTTTTTTCTCATAGGCTATGGGATCGAGCTCTACTCAGTGGTATTACAATTTAGATTTTTATAATTAGTTTTTAATGTTATATTATGTTCAATTCTATTATGAAATCCAGTCTAGTCTTAGTTAATTTTCAGTGTGGATTTATTAGGTGTTAGAAACATATATTTCCATTTAGTTTTATATACATTTTAATTTCAGTTCAAGTTATAGTACTTTTATTTCTGGGGATCGACTTTTGTTGTAGAGCTATTTCTGTGTCTGAGCTTTCGAGAATCCTACATGAATTCGACGTGAACCGTGTACAAATATCCTCTCAGTGAGTTAAACATGTTCCAAGTTTTCTTGATAGTAATTAAAGATAAACAACTCATTACTTTAGCTAAACAGAATTCAAAACTCTAACAAAAGTAGTTTAACATTTGTTTTTATTTTATTTCCTTTTCGAAAACAACATCTATAGTGTCTTTTTAGTCATATTTTTTTTTACTTTCATATTTTTTGTCAGTTTACGAAAATGTTTTATTGTAGTTTTAATTTCCGTTAACAGTAATAACCCTGGATCTTGTGGGATGGTAAGAGTACTGAGCTTTAAAAAGGTGCTGTCTCAAACCCTGATTAATTTGAGTGATATCATTAATGCAGGTTCACACGTTAACTGAAAGAAACAGTCACACTCAACACTGATTCTGGCCAAACCTCATAGCCTAAACCTTAACGCAGTTTCTGATTCTCAGGGCCTTGCTACTCAGACGAGTGGCTCAGTACTGCGGATGCATTTCAACGCCTGTAACTTAAAATACTTTTCACATACAATGTAAAAAATTATTTAAGAATAAAACAGGCGATATTTAACTAATTTAACGAACATCTGGCATTAGCAGTCATCAGTAGATGGCGCTCTAACCACTTATCCCCAGAAAGGGTATAGCTGCTGTGCCGTGTACAATACCTGCAATGGGCGGCCCCACCGTCATTGGCACGGACATCATGCCCAGCAGGAAACCAATGGCCTGCGACACATCCTGGGATCCCACGAGCTCGAAGGCGATGGGAGCCATGATGCAGATAAAGCAGCCGTCAAAGAGGCCCATGAGAAGGCAAACGGCGATGAGCCCGCCGAAGATTCTGCAGAGCGGGATCATCATGGACATGAGGCCGATCACCAGGAACGAGGACACCTGGTGGTCAGGAGGACACAGAGGTTAGACTCAGTGCTGAGCCCTTTTAATCCAATGCTTTTATGTCCTTTCTGAAAATGTCAAATTCAGTCCTCAGTACAATTTACAACTATTCCAGCTGTTTATTTGTATAAAATAGCAACATATTTGGCTCATCTTTCACATCTCAGTCAATTATAACTCCACAAATAATTCTACAGGCTTTACTGATAAAATTTGGATTAAGTTTCAATACTAGTTTCAATAGAATCATACTACTGCTTTGCTCCCATTGGTTATTAGAGAACAAGTTCACAGCCAATCGGATGGCTTTCCTGCACTCCGACTTTACTGTTCTCCTACCTGCAGGAAAACTTTGTTGACACCGGGGACGTAGTCAGCGACTCTGCCGAAGACGAGACGGCCCACGCCGGACGTGATGCCGATACACATGAGCAGCACCTCCTTGTTGGCGTCCCCACCGAACACCTCCGTCACATGCTCCATCTGCGTGGCAGGAAGCGCAGTCGTCACATGATTGCCATGCTTTGGCGGGAAATGAGCTGCACGGGTCCGACTTCCCAGAGGCGCACAGTGATTCCTCACTGTTTCCTCATGATTGCTAAGACACACTGCTCTTGGTGCCCGTTCATTAACACTGCTACTACATGTCAATTAATGTAATTTTAAAAATCAGGTTAAGTACTTAACCTACAACATGCTCGACAGCGAGACGGCACACATTACTTTGATACGTTCCACCTTCGAGTCCTTGCCTTCATCCAACCTCTCCTGGCCTTTTTAATTTGACTGAATTAAATAAGCGCAGTTACATTTCAAAAGGGACAAAAGTTACTCTTATACGGCCTGGAAGTACAAACAGGCTGTCCTTTTGGCTGTGTGGGCTGATTAACTACTACCTAATGTCCAGAGCTTCCTGTAAGTCCATGTTATTGGTGAGCCGTGCAGGATTTACCCACATTTGTGTGTGCTTGATGTTGGGTTAGCATGGGGGTTGAGATCAGTGAGGGGGCCTGAACTGTGGGGCCCCTTTCCACCGCAGGAGGAGCCTGAGGTGGCCCCTGCATGGTCGTAGGGGATAGGGGGCCTTCCTCTCTCCTGGCAGATACACATGACTTTAATTTACTGCGGCCCATGGGGCCCGAGGTAGCCTCGCAAATCATGAGTCCGGAAGGTCATATCACAGCCTCCCTGACTTCCATTGCGGCCAACAGCTGCCCCAGGGAAGCGTCTTTTACCAGCTCAGCAGTTCAAAGGTGGATTCATCAGGAAACGTGTTCCTGCTGGTGCAGGATCCACCTCTTGCTCCCTTGCATCTGAGTGCCGTTAATGTACGGCATCTCACAAGCTGGTGTAAATTCACACATTCCTCTGCTTCATGTGGCACCTACGCCCCCCCTGGAAACATCTCATGAAACACGTTCCCCAAGATGTGTGTTTTTTAGCAAGCTTGGCATCCTGGGAACAATTCCGGGGCATAAGGTGACGCCTGTTGGCGTGTCGAACGTGCTGCCCTGCCTCATTTTAATTTGTGAGGCACCTCCTCTATTTATGAGATTAAATTATGAAACGACTTTGAAAAACTCATTACTAAAATTTTATTGTGACATCTAGTGGCCAGAGGGAACAACAGCCTTTTCTCTGCTTCTGACAACCACATATGACTTCTGTCTCTCTCTGCTCATGACAATAACAGCACCAGTCCTGCCCTTTCTCTGCCGGACAATAACAGCTCCAACTTCTTTGTGTCCCCTCTCTGCTTCTGATGACAAAAGGTGACTTGTAATGACTTATTTTTTTTTCTGTGCAATTTCAGTCACTAATAAACTGCTAAAGATTGCAGTGTTTTTTCTAACACGGGAAATGATGGTAACTCCCTACAGGTTTTGATCAAAACCGCAGATTCATTTTCTTTTCTTTATTAATTTCAAATTTATATTTTGTTCTTTAAATTAAAGAGCATGAAACAGTGTTTTGAGTAACTGCTTCTACGTCTAACATACTGGCTAAGTATTTTAATATTTAATCTCTATGCAATTCTTACTAACTGAGCAAATTGAATTTGTTACAAAATGCCCTGTAACCCATTTATTTGCAAATGTGCCTGAAAGAGAACGTGAATTCCGCAAGGACCTCTCCCACATCGCATCCAAACCTTGACAGAGGTTCAGGTCTCAAAGGGCATCGTGGGTCCTTCCCGTACTGTCGCCACTGTGCAGTGAGCTGCATTGGGGAGGTCTCTCTCTGATAACCTCAGCTGTTTACACTCACAACACATGTGCCCTTGAGAGGTAAAGTGGGCTATCCCACATTTTTGACCCCTACCCCCTTTTTATTGAATATTTTCAATTGGATAAGTTATTACCTCTGTGCTACCTGTGATATATATCAATTGTAAGGTATAGGCACACTTTGGAGCTCATTTTCTCAAAACTTCGTTTTTGTGGGATAGCCCACTTTACCTGTCATGGGCACACATGTGAACAGTCACGTAAGCTCTCGTTCGGACACCAGCCATTGCACCTCTGCGCGGTCCTCGTGAATTTCGCAACAAAACAAAGAAAAGAGGGAAGCATCAAAGGACAGACCTTGCTTGCCAGAAACACTTATTTATATTTGCTTTTGACATTTTATTAAAATGCCTGTTTACACTACCAGATGTGTTCATGCTACAACGACTTTGTCCACAGCAAGTAAATCTATAACTATTTAAGTCAGAATAAAATTACAGAAACACCCCACAAAGGCCCCCCCGCCCCCACACACATACTTAAACACAAACATCTGTTCATGAACAGCAGGGCTCGCAAATGAGATACCAGGCCTGCCTCCTGTTTGCTGCAGTTAACTAGCGCTGGGAGAAGCTTATCTCCACGCAGTGCCTAACCCAAGCTCACATACAATTTTAAAAGAATTGTTTTTTTGCCTACACAAACACTCTAATTTTTACCATCAAAAGAATGTACTGTGAAATTCTTTAAAACCACAGACAGCAGAATGCTGGTATGGAAACCAGCCTGTCACGGCCAGCCAGGGCCCCACAGAGCCCATCATAGCCAGCCAGTGGTACACAGAGCCTATCATGGCCAGCCAGGGCCCCACAGAGCCTATCATAGCCAGCCAGTGGTACACAGAGCCTATCATGGCCAGCCAGTGGTACACAGAGCTCTCAATTCATACAATGTAGACTCTTCTAGTTACTCCAAGACCAATGTAGACCAGCTGCTCCAAGACGGTTTTTATAGGTAAAGGGAATGAGCAGGGGTTAGTGCACAAGCTAACGAGGAGCCTCCCGAAGAAAGACCCCCCGACCCCCCGGCTCTGGCTCGACAACTACACCATCAAAAGTAAATGTATGAGGGCCAAAATTACAGCCATATGTATGAGGGCCAAAATTTTTACTAAAAAAAAAAAAAAGAGGTTATCAGCTCACTTTGAAGAAAAACAACACATTACTAGTTAATAGTCCCCATTACTCTTTCATGGGTTAAGCTAATTTTTCATCAGGTTACAGCGGAAACACAGTTCGGCAAAGCAGCAGCGTAGAAGGGGCCGTCATCTAACCCTAAAGGATCGCTGTACTCTGACTCGCACTGTCCTGAGGAGATACCGGGACATGCTTCTGGGCCTGAACAGCGAATCTGAACTGCTGATCTGCTGACTTACCGCTAAACTGTGCAGATTATGCTAGTGCACCGCAGATAACAGGAACAGTACTTCACCTCCGGAGAAAAGGGGGTGGTGTGTCAGTCCTAATGTGGTTTAGAACTATGCAGCGTTTCCAATCCAGATGGCGGTGTGACGGAGTTCATTCGAGAAACCATATGAGGGAAAATATGGAGAAAAAAACAAGGCCCCCGAATTCCTGCCACCACCATGCTTGTAGTTACCTTCTGTATGGACCTATGACCGCCGTGTGTGAGTGAGCTTCAGATTCTCTGAGTCTCTGAAGCCTACACCTGTCAGCAGAGTACATCTTTTTGCTGTTCTCTCCAAGGCACATTTGCGCTATTATTGTATGGCCACAAACAGCCTTATTTATACACCATAGGCCGCACGGTGCTGTGTGGGGTCACTGTGGCGCCCCCTAGAGGAACAGTATCTCTGAGTGCTGCCAGCCAGTCGTTTGCTTTGCAGCAACAGACATGGTGGTCAAGAAATTGGACACAGAAGGAAGTCTGCAATTGGGAAACCAATTGTACCCTGCTATTTTACCCTGCAATTGTACCCTTGAGCTACAAGGAACTCCACTAGAAGATAAAAGGGTAGAAACTGTAGGTGGCTGTGTAGCAGACCATTAACACAGCAACAGATGTCTTCTTGGCACCAGAGAACTCCCTGTTCACCATGTATAGTCACACAGTTCCAGGTTAAGCCAGAACCAGGGCTACAGGAAAGTGGTCCAGAGCGCTTTGGGAAATCTGTCTTATTTTATTCCTAGAAGTACATCTGGAATCACGAGGATTTCTTGAAAAGTGTGTAAGCAGAGGTCATGTGCTGAACTTTATCACCACTCTTACTATTTATTGGCTAACTGTGACAGAAGGTAAGTTAATGATAAAAGAAATCAATAAACTGATAGTGATATCAGTACAGCGCTTCGAAAAGCAGCTCTCTTTCCGAAAAGGAAGGAAAAGTGGAGAAATTGATCTGAGCATAAACAGATCTGAGCAAACACAATGGGCAAAGATGATGCCTCTGACTTGTTTCCATCTTTCAGCTGATCACTTAAAAGTGCCTGTGTTTCTCACATTGCTGAAGTACTCATTTCCAAAAATGGCCCACTTCCCCATTTGTGTTTCAAACAAACGCAGGTCAGAGGAATAATGGAGCTAGTGTAGCGAGAGCTGAAATCAATCCTCCTCGCCTCAGACACCCATCTTACCAGAGCATCAGTTCTACAAAACATAAAGAACATCAACTATAATATCAATATTACAAGAAGATTGTCTTCCACTTTTCTCTGTCAAAAGAGCAAGGTAAACAATATTCTGAACTTCTACAGTTGCACCCCTGAGATTGACTAACCTTTGAGGAGCACATTAGGTCAGAACAATATGTCTCAAATATCCAACCGTCTGAGTGGAAAGAACACTAACTGGTTTGAACTGGTTTTTGAGGTAAACAACTGGTATTTTTGATTGATGACCAACAGCATCCAATGAGACCATTTCATTCAATAGATGCTGAATACAAGGGCATATCTTTAGGTTCTGCATTGGGGGGGTAGAGGTCTCCACCCATTTAAAGGGGTCCAGGGGGTTGTACTGGCTGGTTTTGATTAATGGTTACAACCCCTCCCCCCATAATTTCTGCCCATGGCTGAACGTGAGTTTCACCATTAATGACTCAGCGCATTATGAAGAGCGGCTCTTACCAAGTGAACGTAGGGAACAAAGTATCCATAGAGTGCGGCTGGGATTCCAAAGGCCCAGATGCGGTAGCCCAAGGACTTCCAGATTCTGATGTTGAAGATCTTGCTCATGGGAGGGAAGCGCCGGCCGGTTTTGCTGGCAACGGCCGGGTTGGGGAACAGCGGCTTGTAGGTGAAGCCGGCCAGCATGAGGATGAACATGAAGACGGTGAGGGCCCGTAGTGTGTTGGCAAGCCCAACCCGAGCCAGCAACATGGACAGCAGGTAGGGCAGCGAGACTGTGAACACGCTGCTACCCGCCGTCACGATGCCGTTGACCAGGCCGAGGCGCTTCTTGAAGTAGTGGCCCAGGATGACGAGGCTCGGCTGGTAGGCGAAGGAGCAGCCGCAGGCGAACACGATGCCGTAGGTGAAGTACATGGCGCCCAGGGATCTGGGAAGCAAATCGGTTACCCAACACCATTATCAAAAGTCAGCTACTTGCTCACCAATGATCCAGCCCTTAGGTCCTGAGGTTCCGATCCAGGAATGCTGACACATCGGCGTGACGGAAGAATGAAGAATACCCCAAATGTGGTGCGTTCGACTGGAAGTTACGCAGCATCGTTGAAGGTCACAGAGACTACGTTAAGAAATTCCACCGCTCAGGGATATAAGAAGCATACTCCCAAGTAATAAACATTGTGACATCTCCAATAGTATTGTGCAATTTTTAAGAAGTGTTCTGGCTGAGCTGGCTCGATTTTGAGAGTTCAGCTTTCAATATCAATGCCTTTTGTGTAGCTCACTGCAGACAGAGATTATTTATGATCCTGTGAGGGGCACAAAATGGGCCAGTCTCATCATGGAGGATAACCTACAATAATGGACACTTGTCACTTCTGCCCTTTGTGTTATGATCCTGTTACATTGTCTTTATCATTGAAGTCTTTCATAGTTGTTTACAACTTTTCTGTATTAGTTATTATTTTTGTACTGCATAGGTGTTGGAAGACACCAACGTAACCTCGTTGCGTGCAAGACATTGACAACAAATCCTTTCAGTACGTGGAGCTGTATGTCACAGATCGATTTCCCAGACAGTTACGGGCACTGAGAATAGTTGGGGATGGGGATTATGAAACTATGACCGGGCGGCATGGTGGCGCAGTGGTTAGCACTGTTGTTTCACACCTCTGGGACCCGGGTTCGAGTCCCCGCCTGGGTCACATGTGTGTGGAGTTTGCATGTTCTCCCCATGCCGT
>JAODJX010000041.1:3459664-3481686 GCA_026776945.1 Isichthys henryi
TCTTCTCTGTTTTTTTCCTGTTTTCTTTCTTCTGCGGTGCGCGGCGCGCGCGCCCCCCCCTTCAGTAGGGTTGCCACTTTCAATCTGAAGAAATACAGAATGCCAGTTTTTCAGGGGGACTGAGACAAAAAATAGGATAGCTGGAGCCCCCCTAAGTAGGGTGTAGAATTGCCTGTACTGCACTTTATGGGTTCGAAGCCCCAGTGGGACGTGTGCCTCTCGCCCAATTTCCACGTCTGTGGCTCGATCTCAGGAAGGACATTTCCCGTTCATTTGCTTGTTTGCCTTCAGTTTAATTCTGTCCCTGAACCTGGAAACATTTGCCATTACGTTTATAGAACGAGGAAAGAGGGGGCTGGCCACAGTGACGAGTGTTCCAGTGACTACACGTGCCGTAGAACAAGAATCACAGTTAACCTGCAGGCATCAACCGACATATTCAAGGTTTAACCACATGTTAGGAAAGTCTTTCACGCTCTTATGTTTCAGATGGATTCCTGTAACAGGCAAGTAGCCACAGTACAAGACAGCTAAATGGGATTATGCTACATAACTACTGAAATATAAGAGCAAGCTCAGGGTTCGGCGAGAGCCGCTCCTGTAGAGAGACTCTCTCCACCTTCCTGTCCTTCGCTCCATGAAAATCCCTTGACATTATGTCAGCTTTCGCAAGGCAGCCTTCAGCGGCTCCATGGGCTTACGCTGCCGTGTTTACCCTGCCTGTTTGTTGACTCTCTTCTCCAGCAGCGACCCGAATGGGGTGATGTTGACAACTCCTACCCAGCTAGGGGGCAAGCAGCTCCCCGAACTCGTGGGCTCGCACGCGTGCGCCTTCTCCACAGCCTTCACCCCGGTTCAATGTCAAGCTAATATCGTCTCAACTAAACGCTCTGTTAATAATTAACGGCGCATACAAACTTCTTCAGAGAACTGCCAACCGTCTCTTTTCTTTTGTCTCTAAAATTTATCCAGCTAAACTCAAAATTTAGAAAACTAAATCTTGCAGCTTTCATCGAAAACCCGACCTCTCTGATACAAGCTTGCATTAAAAAGACTGAAGCATTGAAGATCCCAGTACATAATATGTACGCATCAGACTTTGTTGGGAACAGTATCATAAGGTCGTAGTTCCTTCCACTTAATAGACCGACCCATGGATTTTGAGCTTCGACATTGGGCTCTTACTCAGCCAGATGAAGAAACGCTACTGCAGAAATGCTAAACCCTGTCACTTCCTTGCTATCAGCCCCTTCAGGCAAGAAAAGTTGCACCATATTGAAGCCATTCAAAAGGAAAGAAGAAAAAAAAAAAAGAGAGAAAACCCACATCTTTGGACAGCTGGACAAGACAAAGCATGAAAAAGAATTAAATCTCCAGTTTCTATTCCCAAGCTTCCAGTTATAATAATAAGTAGCAGGTCTATACAGAGAGAAATTGCATACTTTGACATGAAAGCCTTACTGACTCAAAAGAACAAATAGGTCATCTTCACCAGGGTTCACAAGAGGCGGCATCAAATGTACACAGTTTTGTTCGTAGTGCTTGGAAAGGGCACTAGGAACGCAAAGGAAAATATATACAAATTTTGACAGCATCTTCAAGGGGATCAACATCAGACAAAATTTATTTTTGTTTTGAAGTCATGCTTTACCACATACACTCAGACCTCTTCCTCACTTGTAGTAATCAGTATTTTAGACTCCTGAGTGCAAGACTAAACCAGAATTATGCATCAGGATCAGGGACGTGCAGAAGCTGATGTACGATTCTGCACAGTCCAAACAGTAGATGTTACTTTCGCCCTAGTGTTTCGTTCCAACATTTTCACGGCTACCGGCTTCGATGCCCCAGGGAAGCAGAAGTTACACTGAAGATGTTCAGCGTTGGTCACCTGGTAGAGGCAGCCCCGCTGTTTACATTTGGCCTGATGCCCCCTGACAGTGGACGCGGTGACTGGCCGTGAGGTGCTCCAGTTCTCCCTGAACTTCCCCTTGACCTGGTCTCGTACAGTCGCAGGACTTCAAAACGAATCGCGTCGGGATATGACTGGAGGTGGAGTCGGCCAGCAAAGCAAACTACCCCCCAAAGCACAGGATGCTCTTCACGCCGTCCAGTCTCACGACCCAAATTCGGCCACCCAGCCTCGCAGCTCCTAATCCTCTTTTCCATCCACTGCTTGCTTTCAGACAGGGCAAAGAGACCACGCTTTTTCCTTCAGGCGAGATGCGTTGTGGTAAATACTCGGTTTATCAAACTGTAGCTAAGGAGCTTCCAGGAATCATAAGTAACCCACTTGTATCTCTATTCAGAAACGTTTTACAAGTCTTCTTGTGGTAGAGGTAGAGGTGGTTCTAGGGTCAAGGGAGATCCAAGGCTAAGGGCCGAACCCTATTGACGAGTCGCGGTTCATTATACATATAGCAAACCAAACATGACTAAAAAAGATTGGGGGCTTTGGTAAACATTCAGGACATAAGAGCCTCATTAGCCCGACCCTCCCGAGGCTACTTGTGAAGATGGGAACAACTGGAAATTCCAGCAAAGATCCAAAAGCTCAAATTAAAAAGGTGAGTCTATTATATGGAGGGGAGATTGTCAAGAAGTTACTTTAGACTTACAGCAGGAAACCATCCACTATTTATTGTGTCCACTTTCCACAAGGCTGTTGCTGTAAAGCACCGGAAGGGGATCGCAATTTGTAGGAATGGATCATGAAGGATTCTGTGGAAAGGCTGCATGAAGCCCCCCCAGCTAAGCAATCCACAGGCATCCTGTGGCCTGCACCACGAAGCAAGGTTACTGGCTTATCGGGGTAACTTTTGGGGATTTAAGGTACCACAGTTTAAATGGACTATATATTCGTTCACTTACATTTTGCCCAGACTACCTTAAATCCGACAAGTTACCCCGATATGCCAGTAACCTCGCTTTATAGTACAGATCACTGGTCTACAGAACCAGCACTGGGTTTGTGGTGTTTACAAGTCCAGCACTGCAGACAGTGACGTGCTGAGCGTTTATCTACTGGCTTCGGGGTTAGTGTCCTATGCGTCAGAGGTGAAGGCAGATAGTGCTGAGCATTGCTAACTATTGGAAAAAGCTTCATAAAAACCGTACAGAAATAAAAGGCACACAGTCCTTCTTAGGTTCTTTAATCATGGCAAGAGAGAATACTTTTCACCGCACTTAACTTAAACAACCTTCACTATAATTAACAATGCCATCTACAGACGACCCGATATACATTCAAACTCTATGTACATAGTATTGTTAATAGATGTGTAGCTGTTGCACAAAATACAAACTGTATTCCAACACTAACAACCGGGCATTCGATGTTTATAAACCACTCAGGTGATGCCTGTATGTAAACAAGCCAAGATTCTTGGGAGTTATGTCTGAGGACAGTGTGTTGGGTCATTTACGCAGTGCTCCTGGTCGCCCATCTCCTCTGGGCGGTGGCAGAGAACAGCGAAGGAACCTTCTAACGAAAACTCATCAGCACAGGAGCTCCAGCTGATGATACAGAGCTGGTACAGGACCATGTGGCCCAGTCAAGGTGGCCATATTAGTCCTGTATGCCCTACACAGGATAAAACAGAATGCCAAGCAATCAAAGATGGGAGGTGAAAAGATCTAAACCAATTGAACTGAGTCTCTGATCCTCACACACCTTTATGTTAGCGCCATAAACCTCTTGACTGACATGTAATAATGAGTTTACCGCTCTCAGAGGTCCCTTAAAGGGCAAAGCTAACGCTATGTTGAAAGTCTAGGCCATAGTGGGGAGCAGTTCATGCTGTGTGGATTACATGAGGCTTCAGTGGGGGTGGGGCATAAGCTTTCCAATTCCCGAAAAAAAAGCACTAGAAATTTGAAAATCCCTTGACATCATGTCAGCCCACATGTGAAGCCATTGTTCTTGGAACATACCAGTGGCTTGCTAACCTGTCATGTTGCAAGCGTTTCTTGTTAGAGGAAATTAGTCATGTAGATTGTCACATTGCACTTAATTAGCAGACACTCATCCAAAATGACGTACAATTGAGAATGCCGAGTCAGCCAGTTTCGGAGCAAAGGCAAGGTTAGAGGTCTTACTCAAGAACCCAACAGTGAAATTACCAACAACTGACATTGAATCAGCAACACTCCTACCCAATGAGCCACACACAACAAAGGTTGTTGACTAAGATAGTGACTGTAATAGCTGTGAGAGGGAGTGGCTGTGACAAAAGTTCTGACCATGATCAGAAGGTCATGAGTTCAAGCGCAGCATTCAGCAGAATGGTTTCCTCTTTGGGCCCTTGAGCCGGGTCCTTAACCCCTAACTGCCCCAGAAACAGCCTGACCTTGCATTTTCAAATTTATGTTGCGTTGGGTAAGTGTATGCTAAATAAAATTAACGGCGAGAAGACTGTGTGCCCTATTTCTATTCTAGTAACAAACACTGAACAGCGAATGCAGAAACAACCATGTATTCTGCTGCTAGAGTAACGTAGGTGGAACATTTCTTATAAGAGATTAGAAACTGGTTAAGGGGCTCTGCTGTTTGTTTTCAGAGGAATGCCACACAAGAAGCAAGGGTTCGATGCCCCGATTGGGATAAACATTGGTTAATGAATATTTAAGAAAAATAGGAGGGAAAAAGTGGCAGCCTGTTTTCCATACATGTTATTGTTTTGTGGTTTCCCTCCTTACACACATAGCAGACCATCAATCTTGAAATTTACATCAAAATAAAAGATTTCCAATAAAACGGGGAAAGCTTAGCACAGTATTAAAGTCATGCAGTGAAATTACTGAAGTTCACTCTTAATACACTGTGCTGCTGCAGTTGCATTATCAGCTGAATATAACCTTTTTTTAGTGCTTGGGTAATTCACAACCTCCTTGCCACATTTCACATGACCAAAAAGAACCTAAAAAAATTGTATTAGCCCTTTAAACAATCCACCTTCAGATTAAAAGTCCCTGTACTTAACCAGTAAAGCGTCCTAAACTTCGAAACTTGCCCGTGTCCCCAGCCCACAGAGGCACTGAACACATCCTAAGATAAAGGCATTGGGGAATGGCTTCTGAATTCCAGTACATCTTATCTAAGGCCGGCAGATCAAAGTGTACCACCAAACCCCCACCCCAGCAAAAACACTAAAACAGCATTTTAATGTCTGATGACAGGTGTGTTCTCGGTTCTCGTCATGAGAATAAACACACAAGCTGCCCTAATGCTCCTCAGTGTTTCCTTACATTTAGGCATTAATTCAATGCGGAGCTGAATCTATTCAGCCTGGAGCAAAGGAGACTAAGGGGGGAGATGATGCAGGTATATAAGATTCTAACAGGTCTGGATGCTGTTCAGCCAAATGGCTACTTCAATATTCATTTAAATGCTAGAACCCATGACCATAGGTGGAAATTAGCGGGAGAACATTTTAAAATGAATTTGAAGAAGCACTTCTTTACACAGCGTGTAGTTAGAGTATGGAATAGTCTTCCTGTTAGTGTAGTGCAGGCTAAAATCCTGGGTTCCTTTAAATAAGAGCTAGATAAGAATTTAACAACGCTGAGTTGTTAGTTAAGTTCCCTCAAACGAGCTTGATGGGCCGAATGGCCTCCTCGTTTGTAAATTTATGTTCTTGATCAAGTTACATTACAGGGAAAGGTTTACAATTTGTGTGTGCTGCCTGAGATTTTCATTCATTTAAATTTGATTTGTTTTATTTAATAAATGTTAATAGCCAAAATAAAACCCACCAAAAGCCATTGCTACAAAAATTTGTACGATTTACCGTCACTGGCTATAGCCAGGATTATATTACAGTGACATATGCTGAGCTCTTTATGAAACATTTAACAAGCACAGCAGCTAAAAAGTACAGATCCTTGCATTTAAATTCAGCTCCTACAGGGCAAAGCCACAGAAACAGGGTGCAGTGTGTATCTCAGCAGGTTCTGATGCAGTGCCTGTGATAGCAAGGTTGCCGACTCGCATCCCAGGGTTGGCTGGTATTCCCAGCACTGCCTGAACTTACCATCCGAATCGTACATTACATTGGATTAAAAGATCTGACAAATAAATAATAGTAATAACAACACTGTAAAAGTATTTACAATACTAATATTACCATGGTAATTTATACATCAATACTTCTAAGTCCACTCTGAACTTCAGCCCAAAAACAACGAAAGCAGGTTTTGATATTAAATCCTTTGACTGAGGTAGAAGCGGAGAGACACAGGCCGTATGATTCAGGTTAAGGTGACCGGTCAGTGAACCTGCCACCAGTTTAAAGTCACTGTGATACCGGAGACGGCACGGACGGCCGGGGGGGGGGTGCCTGGACTGACAGCTGAGCGGAGATGTTTCATAAACGACGACCCCCCCGTGGTGACAGAAACGATTCCCCGGCAGCTGATGGCCATCAGGTTCCGGCACAATTAAGGTGAGGCGGAGGGGGGATTCATATCAAGGCTTCTGCATATTCACAGGATGCTCTGACACTTCCGTTTCCATTGTGTTTACCTTCTGCGCTTGACTCAGCGTGACGGCTCAATTCTGTCCGGAACATGAGGATGGGGATCGGTGCTAGACCTTCCCCTGTCCACTGTCGCCGCTGATTGCTTCACAAAAGACCATCAGATCATCAGAGTTGTGTTAAAACAACTAAAATGAACAACTGCATTCATTCCAGCACCATGCTGATGCCTTATAAAACTCGACGGGACTCCGGGTGTTACGGGAAATTTGCGAGCTGCTCGTGGCGGCCAAGGAATTCGCGCGGAGACCGCCGCTGGGCGCTACTGGGAGCCACTGGGAGAAACTGGGAGGACTCATTCCTTTCCTGTGCTTTCCGAAATGCTTCAAAATCGGGGTACAACGAACCACACACACACATACACAAAGCGAAATATGTATGTCTATGAAAGACCTCTCACTCACCAGAACATAACGATGGACTGTTGGCGAAACATTAGCAAAACTTTCCGTGACGACCACCGGCCCCCCAACCCCGATCGAAGAAAATTGTCGTGGGAGACCCCCAAGCAACCAGTTTTTTTCGGGGGGGGGGGGGAGGGGGGTGCAGCGTTGAGAACCATTTAGTGAGAAATACGACCATTTTAAACGTACAAAAATTTAATAAACTCCGTTTCGATTGCCTTATAAAATACCCCGCATCATCTCAAATTATCTCTGTATAGATAAGCCTCGCTGAACGTTTCGTGTATTCCCCTCCATTTAAAACAACCCACTTTACACTGCACCGTTATGTAATTACAGTAACCACGAGAAATATAGATAAGCAATCAGTAAGAATATCGATAACAGATTACTCACCTGTTATTTATATTACGGCATATTCTCAAAGTGGCAAAACGTTATTACCTGTCCCTGCGATCACTATAGCCTAATTACAGAGTCCACAGATCACTTCTTGTACCATACGTTTGCTTTTACGAGGCCCAGTTAGACCTCCGCATGGTTACAATGCTAAAATTAATTCTACATATCTTTAACTTTGCCATGCGGCCGTAATTACAGCACCAACGTCGTTATTTTCCAAGTGACGGATTTGAGATTTGACGCATTATACGTCTCGTTGTACGTCGCATTGAACAGAAATATTTGCTAAAGAAACGTGAACGTAACGTAAATACTATTATTTGGTCAGCATTTATATGGAGGGGACATTGTGTACTTTGGTACAGCTGTTACAAATCTGACTGCATTTGATCTCAGTGCACTCAGATTTCTATGTTTTAGTTTAGCCGACTGTCCCTTGGCGAAATCTGGGATTAAAGTCGCGTAAAGACGAAATGCAGCCGATCCACGCTTTGGCCGCAGTTACCCCCCGGCCACCGAAGACCATGTGAGCTGCTGAGCTAGAAGCACAATGCGGAGTGGGAGACATATACATATCTGATACCCTTTAAAATCGTATTACGGACTTGAATAACAAAGGTACTCTTTAGCTGAAATTCATTACTTAACTTTTACACACAGGAAATCTCCTTAGATCCTCCCCCCAGCCCGAATCCAAAGGAAATGTAACACGTGTGCTGCCAACTAGTACTGACTCTGGAAAAAGAACGTTTTACGCTTAAGTTGGCGTTTGTTTAACGCAGAACTGGTTTTGCGAGCGTAATTGAATCGGGGCTTCCGAAAGGACGGCCACCGACAAGCTCACGTTTCTGGTATTATGTAGCGCAAGATACCATTAATTTACATCACAGTATGCAAGCGATACGCGAGCCTGCAGCGTGGATCCGCAGCGCCGCGCCTTTGGGATATCTGACCTGTTTTAAACCTGAGGTCTTCGTCGGAGGAGCCGCCGTACTCTGTCAGAAGGGACAAGTATAGGATGCCGAAGGAGTTTTGGATCCCGAACACCGATCCGTTGCACCACATTGCAGCCAGCATGACCACCCAACCCCATCCTCCTTCGGGGTGCTCGAACTCTTTTGTGGCAGCCTCGGGGACCTTCTCGGTGGTGGTCCCCTTGCTCTCCCCATTCTCCCTCGTGTCCTCCGTTACCCCTTCGCGCTCCGTCGTGGGCACCGTGCCGACCGCGTCTTTTGTTGTAGCACAATCATTGTCTGTCATATTGCTTCTTCCAGTCTTCTCACGCCGCTCTTCTGCCGAGTACAGTTGCAGTAAACTGCATATAATAGCAGCACTAAATGAAATTGATTTAAGCCTTTTGGCCGCCTCAGTGTGTACTCTACAAGCAGGTAACGAACTTAAAACATAAAGCAGTGATCTGAATTATTTCAATGTGTTCCTCACATCAGTCAACGCACTTTAATGCTTATTTTAGTGTCGAATATATCTTGTTAGAAAATGCAAAACAAAATATGAATTCCATGTAATTTAAGTGTCCCCACTTATTGCAGCCTGCTTGCAAGTGACAAGCAGTATTGCAGCACTGTAAAATAGATACCTCAGTTTTAGGGGCGGGACTTTCGCTCATTGGACACTACGCTCTCAGTTAACTCAGCAAGCCACGCACAACTGGTATAGTAGGGAGCATTATGTCAAGTCTTTAGTCCCATATTAAAAACATTCACTTCCTACATTACTGCTTTTAATTAAGTTTTAATAAGTTTTAAGAATTAAGTTTAGCCGTTCTGAAATACCATGCTTTTGCAGGTAATACAGGACAATAATAATAGACAATTATTTGGTGTGACGTAACAATATACGTGTTATTCGCGCACCATATAATGTCCAGTGTAAATACCTATAAATCTGAAACACTCTCAGGTTTCTTAAAATTCCAAATTTGGATCAGTTCTTTAATATGCTATATACACTATTGTTGATGCCTTATGGGAGTTTACAGCGACATCTAGTGTAGATAAAAGATACACATCTGCGAAACATCCTTCATAATACTTCATGTAATCGTTTCCCTTAAATATCCAAGTTCCGTGGCTTTTCCTGAGCGGATGTTACACGCAACTTCGTAACGCAAGCATACAAACCAAATATTAACCCTTATGTCATTTTAACTTTTATTCACCTGATTTGCAAATTGCGAATTAGGCTTATATCTCGTTTTTGATTGATTGCCTTCTTGATTGTGTCCTACTTTTCATTTTTTTGCACGATTATTTTACCTTGGAATATTGTTGCTTCAAACAATTTAACATTCGCGCCCATTTCAATCTATATGCCACTGTTATTTGGCATCACGGAGAGTGCACTTAATGTTTTGCAATTACTTGAAGTAACTTCACCCCCAGTAAACTTGACAGTAATACTGTTCTTCAATACGTCTTAATAGAAATAATAGATTTCAAAGGGCGTTTAAGATGGCAAGGATCTTGTGGATAAGAACCTGCCGAATGAGAAACGACACGACACAGGCAGACAGAGTAGTTTTGACTAGGGCTACCACATGTAACATATAAACCAATACGAAGTTCTCATGGTTGATGTGTTGAATGCAGAAGAGATGGGCGGGGGAAAACTCCTGCAGAGTCTTACCGTGAGCACCCCCGTCAGCTTTTCGGTTTCACCAAGTAATATACCGTCATCGGCTTCGGTAGTATGTTAATATAAACACCCCACCTGCTTTTTAAGCTTAGTCCTGTCAGTGGTCACCTTAATCTTCACCCCTGTCCATTTGTTCTGCATTCAACCCATCAAGAGTGAAAACAAAATGTTGGCTGAAGGCGTGATGAACATCCCGCGGCATCGCAGCAGTGGCGAATGATGATGAGAACAGATGGTTTCACACTAAGGTTCTCCTTAATTACGGCCCGCAATTAAATGCGCCGCACACACGCAACAACAACGACACACACAAACGCGGGGAGGTTACGCAATCAATGGGAAGGCTCACACATATTAGTGTTACTGGCTTATTTAATAAATAGCTAGAATTAACGTCAATTACTTCCTACGTAAATTCATTAGGGAGGGAGAGATATAAATATTTTTCAGGTGTTTGGGAATGGGAAGTTACCTGCAAAACAATTTTAAGAAAATTTAAGTGTGTTGCTGCGCTTGCATGAACCATCCACCGTGTGTCTCAAAGATAGCAACTTAACAGTCAAATAAAATGCTTTTTCCGTTTACACCCCCCTTTTTTTGGTCAAAATATTTTGCCTCATCGGTGTATATTGTTTCACCCGGGAGTAAATTTGTTGGGATTTATTTATTTATTTCCATTCAATGTAGGCCTACAATATTGGAAACCTAATTTAGCAAGACTGGTGATTTAAATAATCATTTCCCATATAATGTTAATATCGTTATATACACTATTTGGGTAAAAATATTGGGGCACACTGTTTAAACACTGATTTCAGGGAGGTAATCAATGAAGATGGATTAAGGGATAGTCTAATTTATTTCGATAAGTCTGACTCATTTAAGTGGGAGTTCCGTTCGTTCAACGCGTCTTAAAGGAATCCCCGCTTTAGTACCATGGTAACTAACGCGAGGGACCAAGTTACTGCCTCGCTCAGTTAAGCGGTGTCTCAAAGAACGTCCGACGTATGGGAACAGAGATCTTCAAAAGATCGTTCCGTCGGACGAAATTCCGCGCTCTCTCAACTCATGTCATGAAATAAATATAAAAAAAGCCTATAAAAATCACGTCTTAGCATTTCAATTAATTCCAAAATAATTTAAATAAAGGCGTACCCATATTACAAAGGTCAAACATGAAGTGCAATGAAAAAAATCCGTTAAAATAATATGAACAGGAAGATATTTTTATATTTTGTTTAGTCACAGTCTACTTTGAAAGTTTATCAATAAAAAGCAAAGAAGATACGGATATTTGTGCAGAACATTTCACACGGAGGGGACTGGACGTATTTTACGGAGATCAAATAATACATAATAGCATTATTTTACAGTAACAATGACACGTGAACTTAACCCAGTAGTTTACCCGTTGGCTATGAGAATCAAACCAGAAACTTTCGCGGTGTAAGGCGACAGCATAAACCACTGTACCACCATGACTATATTAGGTACTAGTAACAGTTATGTAACTTACGCATTTAGTCCATTTGCAATTCATTGCCAGGTCAACTCCCTGGCTGTATTTATGGTCACAGTACTGCCTTTTTTTAGCGATTATATCTTTGGATTCTTCATATAGCTCTATCAGCAGCGTTTGTTCTGCGGCGGAAAAAAATACCGCTCTCGTTTTACACGCTTTCCGACTCATTTGGTCCATCTATCATTCATCCATTCATTTCGGCTTCTTAAACATCTCGGGTGTGAGCACTAAGTGAGATTATGCAAGTCTGTCTTGTATGAGCCTCGATTAGTTAAAGCTGAACCGCGTTAGTGGAACGACATGAGGCTTAGAGATGGAGCTAGTTTGAGTCTGACTTTTTTAGGAAAGTTTGGTTTTCTTTAGCGGCTTTCAGGGAACACCCCCAGGGGTTTCATTCAGACCCATTGCCACAGGTGTGTAAAATGAAGCATCTAGACATGCAGTCAGGTTTACAAACATTTGTAAAAGAGCTCAGTGAATTCAGGTGTGGCACTGTCATAGGATGCCACCTTTGCAATAAGTCAGTTTGTGAAATTTCTTTCCTTCTAGATATTCCACAGTGACTGTAACTAGTATCATTGCAAAATGGAAGCATTTAGAAACCACAGAAACTCCGCCAGACAGTGGAAGACTGAGGCACATAATGTGTAAATGTCACCGATACCATGTTGTTTCAATAAGAAACTCCATCTACCATTAACCCCAGCACAAAAACTAGAGAACTCTCAATGCTTCAGCATTCCATGCCATTTTGGATAATTTTATGCTTCCAACTTTGTGGGAACAGTTTGGGGAAGGAAGGTCCTTTCTGTTCCAGCATGACTGTGCCCCAGTGCATAAAGCAAGATCCATAAAGACATGGTTGGGTGAGCTTGGTGTGGAAGAACTTGATTGTTCCGCACAGAGTACGGACCTCAACCCCACTGAACACCTTTGGGATGAACTAGGACAGAGACTGCAAGCCAGAACTTTATGTCCAACATCAGTGCCTGACATTACAAATGCTCTTCTGGATTAATGGGCAAACATTCCCACAGACACACTCCATAAACTCGCAGCAAGCCTTCCCAGAAGAGTGGCAGCTGTTGAAGCTGCAAAGGGGGGACCAGCTCCATACTGATGCCTGTGGATTTAGAATGGGACGTCATAGAAGTTCCTGTAAGTGTAATGGTCAGGTGTCCCAGTACTATTGTCCATATAGTGTATCACTTCCAAAAGGTGCATGTTTGCCTTTTGGTTGTTTCTTAAGCTGCTATAGCAGGTGAGCCTGCACAAACTGAAATGTGCCTTTTTTCTTTCAGACCTTCTCCTTTTACAATTCACTCATATAGTTATTTAAAAAGTCAGCTGGAATGTATAAATTGTAAATCGATTAAAACATTCTAAAACAATATTGCAGGATCTGAAATCTGGCCCTGAATCCAAGATCCAGGTGTTATCATCAGTTCTTCCAGGCAGTTAGTGTAATAAATGCTGATTCTGATTGGCCATAGCGGCTTCACACCTGGCTCACAGATAAAGGACGGCTGGAAAATCAGCAGTTATGGGCCTTTTAGGACCGTGATTTATATAGCACTGCAATATTGCATGATAATACGGTTCTATGGGTGTAGACTGTCTCCCTCTAGTGGTCAACGTGAAAATGACCAACTACAGCAAACCTTTGCCCTGCGTTCACCCACAAGATATAAAATACTGGAAGCTTCTATTAAAGAATGATACACGTGGATTATACTGACGCGCAGTTGAGGGTTGCAGTTACCTTCTTATATAAATGTATTTATATATAATTAAGTATAGCCATGATAATCATCTTCAGCAGTATAGCAATGTGACAAAAATGGCTAAATTGACCTCTAATCAGAAAGCAGTCAACCCCTTCTCTGATGGAGCTCCTCAGATTTCATGGTGCATTCTCAATGATGTGACAGAAACTTGAAATCCCAAGACAAGTGACATGCCTTTCTATCAAAGTTCATTTTATTCAATTACGCAGCGACGCATTGAGCTGGAAAGAGAATATCCCATATTCCTCAAGGTCTAAAAACAGTCCAAAGGTAACCCCAGATGCACACTTTATGCAAGGTCTCTGGTCGTGGCTCTCAAGGGCTGGCATATATGCAATTCTGCATTATATTACAGTTAATTCAATATAATTAGCATTTTCCTTACTGATTTCATTTTGCTTTCTCCGAGTATTGAGCTTGCTTGAGGAAAGATCAGCGGAGCACCTTCGCATATGTGCCAGCCCCTTTCACCTTAAATATCACCAGCATGTTTCCTAGTTCTGTTCACTGGAGTTTTTGGGAAGCGGCCTCCAGATCAGACTTCATTCGTCTCTGGATCTTTTCGGGGACACGGCGGCCTCCCCCTGGATGACATCACCACCCCTCTTGCGCAAACCCTTCATCTTGCGAGTTCGCAGTTTTTCCAAGTTCTGCTTCTGCATGTGCAGCCGTCCAAACTTGGTGCCAAAAACATTGTGGGAAACGTTCTTCTTCTTCTTGGGCTGCAACAGTGTGCAAACAATTTAATGACTTACAACACTTCCATTTCAAAACGCAGCAGGATAATTAACTGACCAATCAGCACTCATGCAAAGTTGTGTAATTAAAGAGTTAATTTTACAGTGCGTACTGCTTCCATTACAGAAAACACCAATTTTGTCCAGTTTCCAGAGACAGATAAACAACTGCCAGGGCCACCTGTTCCCCCTTTACAGGGAAAATAGCATCTGAATATTTTCCAAGGCCAATCTCACCAAAACAACATGACTGCAGTGGTTGAAGCAACATGAATGGTATGGTAATTGTAATGTGATACTTTGCAGCCCTGTCGAATACACAATGTCAAATTTTGAATGACTGCATATACGGCTAATAAAACTGATTCCGATTCTGTTGACCACTCCTACCTTTAGGGCCTTGGGCTGCTTGTGTGCCGTCTTGTACAGGTCATCAGATGCCAGGTGCGTTCTGCGAAGGATGAAATCAAACGAGGGGCCCATTTCCTCCAGCTCGATCCTGGGGGTCCGACAGCCAGACTTCTTCAGCAAAACTCTGCACCGAAAGAGGAGAGGACAATGCAGAAAGGACTTCCGCAAACTGAGCAAACAGCAGCTGACATCACTGAAGAAACACAGACCTACAGCAGAGACTGCGATACAAAAGTATCAGGAGCCAAGCTTCCTGCACAAATAAGCAAATTTTATAGGTCAACAAAAGCATATTCTATTTCCATTGCAGTTCTGTAAATTACTTATTTTGAGACTTTACAAAGACACCTCAAGAGAATGCAAAAACTTTCTTGCAATATGTGAGGATTGTTTTGAAAGTTGTTTCCATTAAGAGCTTTTCAGTTCAGATCTTCAAAAATGCCCAAAATCTAGGTCAATGTTTCTCAATCTAGTCCTCAGGGTCCCCCAGACGGTCCACGGATTTGCTCCCTTCCAGCTCCCACATTCTTCCCCCCTCTCGGTTCCAAGGAGCCAAAGCATGGACCATCTGGAGGTCCCCAAGGCCCCAGTTGAGAAACATCGATTTAGGTCAATGGAAACAGCATAATATGATTCTAGCTTTGGGATAAAGCACTGGGGCGGACGAGTATATCATTCACTGAAAGCATGGGGTGTAAGCTTACGTTTGCTGGGAGATTGTGTTGGTAAGTGGGAGAAGGCAGGAAGCTGGACAGCTGGAACACTACAGTCTGAATTGAGACATGAACCTACCTGTAGCTGCTGGAACACTGCAGTCTGAATTGGGGCATGAAACTACCTGTAGCTGCTGGAACACTGCAGTCTGAATTGGGGCATGAACCTACCTGTAGCTGCTGGAACACTGCAGTCTGAATTGGGGCATGAACCTACCTGTAGCTGCTGGAACACTGCAGTCTGAATTGGGGCATGAACCTACCTGTAGCTGCGCATGTAGATTTTTCCATCCAAGGCCGTGAAGTGAAGGATGTGCTCCAGTCCTGCCAGCCGAATGCCGGAAACGGTCGGTCCCCTGAAGAAATCTGTAAAGAAGGGAGATGGAATCACATCACAAGGTGGGAATGAGTGAATGTTCACTCTGCAGTCTTTCTTTTGAAAGACAAAATACTACTGAATTCCAATGGCTGTCCTGCAGGTCTAAACTCACCAATGAGGACGCTACGCAGACGAGCATACTCCCCGTTTGTGTCGAAGGCATCCCCGGCAAACACCAGCAGCGGTTTGGTCCCCTCGGGGCAGTTAGAACTCTGCGCAACAGAAGACTAACATGAGGGGCCCAAAGGTGCAGTCAAACATTCTTCCCATTAGCTGAAATTTCTTAAGACCCACGTCCCAAAGCCCCATGCAATATTACATCAAACATGTGCTGATGCTTCTTTAAAAACTTAACATTCACAATGATCGTTCTCCACTTAAGTGCCGACACACAAATCCTTGCAACATCTTATATGAATTTACCTTTATTTCCTTCAGCGAAACAAATTTCTCGATGCCAAGCTCGATCATGTCCAGCACATGACAATCAAACATGCGTCCTGTAACACAAAACCACGGGTCAGATATATCAGCTGAAGTTAGGCTGGGCAATATGTATATGAAGTAACACATCGCGATCATGAATGTTCATATCGCCCTCGTTCATATCCTGATACAGCCTAAACACTTGTTTGTTACATAATTAATACTGTACTGTTTTTACACAAATCCCACCAAGGTCTGCTGTTGACGTGGTTTATCATTATTCCTGTCACATGCTCCATATCTATTGGAAAGCAAAACAATCAGAAAAACTCAGAACCACCTGCGATATTTTACTGTTTTCCGGATATGAATTTTAAAATTTGTGGAAAAACATCAATATTGTGAGAGTCTATGAAAATACTGCAACATCATTATTATGGCATATTGTCCAGCCCCAGTCAAGTCCAGTCCCTGGAACGAAGAGCAGGGAAATCAGAGAAAACCAGCAACAAAATATACTGGCTGCATTTTCTAGTGTTACGCCCTAAGATAAAGTTAATTTTGATTAAAATTGCATTTCAATCTGCAGTCCTTACAATCAGTCACCCATTTTCATTTTCTGAATCCAATTAAAAGGGAATCCAAAGGGAATTTTAAGCAAAAAAATGGAGCCTTGAAGTAAAGAAATTATCACCGGAATTATACTGTGATAATTAGTAATATTGTTTAATGTGAAAACAGGAATAACGATAAAATGTCTCCATTTTGCTCAGTCCTAATACGAGGCATCTGACACCAGAGGCCGTGGAGGACAAAGGAAAAATGTGTTACCAAATACGAGGTTGTTTGGCCGCTTCTTGTTGTGTGAGCCAAACAGAAACAAGGAGCAGTCTGACTTTTTTGAGAAGAATTCCTGAGGTCAGAGAGAGAGAGAAATAACATCTTATATACAATTGTTTGTGTATAATATTGAATATTATATCTCACCGGCTGTTCAGCAGTAACACTGTAATCTGTACTCCATCACTAGATTTCACAGGAGATTAGCACAGACATGTCAGAGGTCGGACCTGACGTTAAAAGCGAAGAATCACTGGATACTTACCAATGATGTTTGATCTTCAAACGGCCGAGCTGTATTCTTCCTGCAAAGAAAAGAGCACTTGATATGGTCATCCATTAAAGGTTAACCTTTGGGCTCTCTGCTCAGTAGAGTGAAAGAAAAAGGATCATTTTATTTGAATAATATATAGCCCATCTACGCAGTGAATCACAGCAGTCTGAGCAACATGAGTAAGATGCATACAGCTGTAAGCCTCTGCAAAACCATGTTAACTCAGTCAGTCACCCATCAGAGCAGCCCCTTGATACAGATGCAAACCAGGCAGAATATAAACATTACCGGGTTAAGTAACACAGATAAATTCTGCCCCCCATTATCACACGGGAAAGAATCTGCCGCATAACAGCCAGTTTAAACAGTTTAAACTCACAATTAAAACAAGTATTAAACAAAACACTCTAATGAAAACCGCGAATAACACCAGTGAGGATTACATTTACAGCTACTTACTTTTTGTACAAAACTGCATTTGGTTTCTTTAAAGAATACTGGAAGAAAAAAAAAACTTGTTAAATCACTCTGTGCATATTTCCTGACACATACATTTAAATAAGCATGTAAGAAGAAGGTAGAAAAACATTTTTCCATTCAGTTTATGGCAGTATGAAAACTTTTATTCAGTTTACTCGTGAAAAACAAGTAAACTGCAGGAGACTGAATTGTAAACAATAATAGCAATAACAATACTTACAATATCTTTTAGGGCGTTTGTGACGGTCTGGCTTGTATTACCACCTTTAATTATCATGGCATTCTTTATGTTCTCAGTTAATTTTGGTTCCCTGCTTTGGAGAAATCGTTTTGACCTCTTTGTTTTAGGTTTTCTGTAAAACATAAAATGCATTCATAGTTAGGTTCAATTTAAAATGCCTTAAGAATAATTTCGAATGATCCTACACTTTGGGATGTTCTATGGCTTGTAGAACTCGTGGGAAATGAAACGAATGGATGTAGTCTAGTATTATTCCAAATAATCTTATTAGGCAACGCTGTAAACATTTAGTATTATGGTCCGAAAACTCTATCCTCAGTTCTTGCACCGTCAGACAAAACGTAAAAACTCACACGACTTTGTCCAAGGTCGTCATTTTCATAGAAGAACCTGACTTCTAATTCTTGCGATCTTGACGTTTTACAGACCAGCAAACTCCACGTGCATTCCTGCGATAAAGCATACCGGAAGTGGAATCATCGTTACGCGTGTACCAACGTCATATCCGCGGCAGTTTCTGTGACATTTTCTCTCAATGTGCCTATACTATGGCTGCGGTTTTTCAGCCCAATTGGGCTATTTAAAAATACAGTTGCGGGTAAATATTAGGAGGTCGCGGGTGGCGGCTTTTTGAACTATTTTCATAATCACCTCGGCAGCGGATGTAAGGGGAAAAAGAAATTATTATGAATGCAAGTGGCCCCTACTCCTGAGTAATGCTGAATTGTTATCCTCAGAAAGTCAGACAGACACAGGGTTGCAAACTTTGTACGCGTATTCCATTATAAACCTGAAATTGGCTACATCAAAAGCGTTAGGGTAGTTTGCAAATCCTACAGACTATTTAGAAGGTCATAACAGTTACATACATGTATTTGCGTGTGCATGTGTGTGCAGACTTGTCTCGAATTATTTCTTTGAGATACAGTATACTGGGATTTCAGATACTGGGCTAGTTTAGGCTTCCGTGCGTTGGGTTTCAAGCAGACCTTGGGCTGGAGATTTTTGCTGGACTTGACAGCACTGCATATGTAACACAATAATAGGACGGTTATTTGGAGGATTGGCGAGAAGCGATGCATTTCGGGAGTCGTATGTTATAGCTAAATCTGTGTTAGATATGGTTTCCCAGAAAATGGGAATATGATCTTGTTCTTAAAATATTTTCTCTCTTAGTCCACATTTAAATATAAAATCTAAAATTAATATGAGTTTTAAGGGGGAACGCGATGGTGCAGTGGTTAGCGCTGTTGCCTTTCACCTCGGGACTAGGCTTAGAGTCTCCCTGCTTTATGTGTGTGGCGTTTGTTTGCATGTTCTCCGTACGTCACAGTGGGGTTTCCCCACCACAAACATGCAGAGGTTAATTGCGTGTGTGTGCTTTGCGGTGGATTAGCACCCCATCCTGGGTTATTGCCATCCTTGTGCCCGTGGCTGCTGGGATAGGCTCTCGACCTCCACAACCTGGTCTGATGAATAAACTTGAATTACATCAACTGTGATACCGATCAGCACAAGCTTCTCTCTCTAAACCATAAATCACCCAACTTAACGATGGACGACAGAATATATTAAGAAAAACGACCATGCTCTAAACATGCGAAGTGCCCAGTGAGCGTTTTGTGTTGTGTGCCTGATCTATAAACCAATTTCTATGTCTCTAATCCTTATTCATGACGTCATTGTCAGGATCCTGCTGTCGGTAAGAATTCATGTAAAACAATCCAGTATCAAGGTATCTGAATAGTTCTTAAAAGTACCACTAGATGTCTTCAGAGTTCAACAAACAAATATTCATGTCGCCAAAGCCATGTCTTTGACTAATAATGACGCTTAATTTGAGATTTGCACGTCTTTCACAATTCTTCCGTATCCCGTCTTTTCCGCCATTGAGACAAATACAAATGAGAATGAACCAGCCATTAATCTGACACCTCTGGACCATTTTTCAGTTATGGCTCTTGTTCACGGGCACAATGGTTAAACGATTCTACCAATCACAGGATTTCAACTAAAGACCTACCATTCACACACTCGTTCCTCTACCCCAGAGCTACACACCGCTTTCTACAAATTCATCAAAATTTCCTCACAAGCTCTGGCAGTGCTCCTTTGCATTTGGTTAGCATGTCGTTTCACTAAGCAGCTTGGTGATCTTAGTGTTTTGAGCACGTACCATCATCGCCAGTGTTGGGATACAGGCTACTCTGAGCATCGATGTCAATGCACAAGGATGGAGGCCACGTTGGGAAGAGACTGGGCCGTGAAAGAGCACCTTCACTAAAATGTGCAGAAGTGCGCAACAAATCCTCACTTTCCTGTTGTTCATCAGTCTTCTGTGGATGATTGAAGCCAGTCATGCCTGCGCTTAGTTATTGCCAGGAAACAGAAGCCTAGTCATATTCAAATATTCAAAACTAGGTCTCTACTCATATTGTCGTTAGCCAGCCAATTTCTCCCCCAGGGCCAAGTGTTGGAGGGAGGGGACCAGAAAAAAAAAAGACTCATGACACTGTCCTTTCTTCAGAACAATGAGCTTTCCAGAATTTAAACGTTTAGTTTCTGTGGTTGTACTAGATTGACGATGTGTTTTAGCCTGTGTCTGGAGGTCGCTATTGGCTAGCTGGCATTAAAATGGCAAACCCAGCAAGGACCATACAGTCCAACCGCAGGTGGGCAAATGCTCTTCGAGAACCAGATACAGAGAAAGCAGTTCTGAGCTACTTTTTTGATCCTCGTTTGCATGTGTTTGGGGTCCTTGTCCGAAACCGTCTATTCTGTGAACCTAGTGCACATTGAATGCCAGATTATCAACAGAATTTTATATTTTTCTACAACCAAAAAAACCAACAGTATAGAAACTAAAATTTAGTATTCTAAAATCAGTCACTCGACAGATAACATGCAATAACATGCAATGACAGCATGCAATAGGCAGTATTTTCCAACCAATCAGAATGTGGCATCTTTAGATTTTCATGCTACATTGTTTTGCTTGGTTCCATTTATGGTTTTCCATTTATGAATTGGTTATGGCTTAACTATTTATGAACGCATCACACATTGAAATGCATTTGAAACCTACGAATAGTAAGTAAATTATCTTCTGTGAAACTCTGCCGTTCTTGGGAAATTTCACACAGCCTTTACGTTGCATGAATGCAGGACCAAAGGATTTAACCCAATAAGGTTATTCTATAACTTTACGGACACTTTGAGACATATTCTTCTTGTGGAATGGTAATACCGCTCCTAAGTTCTAATCAAGACATAATTCAAAGTAAAATTCCAAACTCTAACGGATTTGTTTAATAAAAGCATTTATTAAAGCATCAAGCTCATAGTACAGATAATCAGCACATCTTGACCAACCAAAGACTAGCAAAAGAATTAACAGCAAAGTTTTCCTTCAGCACATCCTGATATTTCATGCTTCTGCCCATCCTCGTCTGGCATTACTGAAATCTTACCCAGGAAAGCTTTCTTGAAGAATCAAGTGAGAACTGGTAGGTGGCAGACCAACTGGGATTTGTACAATAAAGCCTCAAAGTCAGTGGATTTGTAATTAGCTTACAATACAGTGAACAACTGGTCTAAAGCACTTCAGCCTTGCAGTGGAATATTGTGAAACTATTACTGTGGATGGGGTGGAGGAACAAAAAAAAAAAACAATCATGTTCAATATGGTGAGCATATGTACTTGCACGTCACTTGCTATTGACTAACTGGTGTTAAAATGTTGCAGTGGGCAATCCCAGGAAGGACCGTACAGTCCAACCACATGTGGGCAAATGCGCTTTGAGAACCCGATACAGAGAAAGCAGTTCTGAACTACTTTTTTTGGTCCTCGCTTTAAGTGCAGAATCAAGTGGTCCATCGGTCAAGAAAACGCTACAAACATGGCTGTTTCACCACTTCGCGAAATATCCCAAAAGCCACTCGATTGGAAAATGAAAATAAAACAAAATCCTAACTGCCGAAAGCAGCTCAGAAAAGCAAATGTTCCCTTGTTCCTGTGCTTAAGTCAACCTGCGCTCTCTGCCTGGAGAAGCACGACGACTCACCTCGTAGTTGCTCCGTACGTTAGCCTAGTCATCACAGCTGTGTTTTCCCTTAGATTTCATTTTCCAAACTGAAGAAGCTGCGTTCAATTACATCGGGGGGGGGGGGGGGGGGGGGGGGGGGGGGGGGGGGGGGGGGGGGGGGGGGGGGGGG
>JAODJX010000041.1:3481786-3506840 GCA_026776945.1 Isichthys henryi
TTCCCTTTTTTTTCATTTTCAAAACTTACTAAGCGGCGTAAAATTAAAACCCCCCCCCCCCCCCCCCCCCGACTCTTTCCTGGGAACAGGTTTCAGTTACCACATGCCCAGTCAAGGCCAGGATGTCTATGCTTCAACTAAATTACAGCTGCTGAGAATGAGGGAAGGATGAAGCGCATTAAATACAGAGTGAACACAACTGCAACGCACAACACCATCGAGCAATACAGTACAAGTCACATGCACTAGAGTCACAGGACCTCTGCCACTGAACAAAGGGCATTGATGCTACTCCAAAAACTGCAAGTGTCACATTTTGGACCGATTCACTGCAAGCATGTCTGTGTACAGTGTAAAAAAAAAAAAACAAACATAATGGCAGTTTATGCAGTAGTTGTGTGGAATGATCCGGGACGACCCTGGCATGCTGAGATCGGCAAGTATCCATTGTGTGGTTAGAAATCATGTCATTCACGAAACCGGGGGGGGGGGTGCTTCGTACTGGGCAAAGGGTCAGATTCATTATGTCCATTTTAGGTAAGATAACATACTAGGAAAAGCCAGCATTCTGGGGCCACGCTGTGCAGGAATGCTACAAACCCCCAATACAGGATGTCAAAGTCAACAAATGACTAGACTGCCTTGAAATATAACAGAGCACCCCACCCCTGCTCCTGGAACCCACCCCCCACAGCGCTTAGGCACGGCCCTAATTTAGCAGTAGGTCAGTATTAGAGCTTGTACAAAGATGCCACAGAAGAACCTGAGCTGTATCAGGAGGGCTGTGCCTAAGTGCTGCGGGGGGGGAATAGGGATGAACAGCCCTGCTCGGTATTACTATTTGCCAGAGCTCCCCCGTTTGGGTCTATGCCCATCAAAGCCAATTAACACCTTGCAGGTGAAGTACTATCTGCTTGTTTCATTGGCAGGTGACCTTGCTGTATGCGTTGATGAAGGACACTCATTTGACAAAAACTGGAGGGCTAAAAGCTGGAGGTGTAGCAAACGACAACATCAAGTATGCCATACTAAAGTGCTTTTTATATCATATACTCAAGTGGCATTTTATACCTGTATCCACTGAATGGGCGCGTCGGAAAACCCACCGGCCGTGATACCAGAAGGTCAAGTCTAGATGCAATGTTATGGGTTTTGGGACATAGAACGACACCTACTGCTGGGATTGTTCCCTTGGCCTGACGTTACGACCGAGGCGCCCAGCCATGCCACATCATCACGTGGTGGTGGGGAAAAAAAAAAAAGTGTGAGGATCAAGCCATCAGAGCAGGTACTCTTAAAGTGCTTTCCGTTGGCATGGAGACACTGATTTGATACAGGCCGGAATAAGTGAAATTCATGGGCAAGCCTGCCGACTGGCAGTGTAACCACACAATGCGAGCGGGTTCCCAACTGAGCATGCCAGGGCCCCCCCCCCTAGTGGGCACGGAAGCCCTGTCTGTGAGGGATGCGGGGGGAGAGCTGTAGGAAGGGGCCACAATGGTGGGTGCGTGAGGGAGCACCAGAAGCATACTTCCAACAGTGCGTGGTTAATTCCTCTACATGCACTTCAATTTTACAGCAAGAGTGGGCTAGCATATCTAAACAGAAAACAGAGCTTTCATGCAAGATATCTAAATCGTAGATACAAGAATGCATACAATTCAAACTCGAAGTTAAACTAGGGCCTGTTAACTTGGAACGACGGCAGCAGAGTGACAGAGTGATTCCAACTCGGAGAAAACGTCCCCCGGGGAGGAGGCCCCAGCGGACAGCTTTCTTCTTGCGCTTCTTCATATTTAGCTCTGCTGCTGCTGCTGCCGATTCTTAGCATAACTGGTAAAGACGAAATTGTAATCATTGAACTGGGCCAACTGGCGGTCGAGACGTTTGTATCCCTCGAGTTTCTGTGCAGAAGAAAAGACGCTGCGACATTTGGAGCTCTGAAAAGGCGAGAGAGAGACACAGGTTAGGATCCAACGCAACGGACTGGACACACAACCTTTCTGGAGACACGTGCTGAGGTACAATACCTGGTTAACAAAGAGTGTAGTCACGAATTTCCCCGGCTTGAAGACATCGACAACTTTCCTAATCAGATCATCGTAAGAGGTCTGAGAGAGGTTAGTTTCGAAGCTAACGTAGGAAAACTCGGGTTCTGGAGTGATGTGGATCGTCCAGTAAGTTCCCTGGAGGTACAATGGTGCAAAGAATGGTTTTAAATGAACTGCTGCAGTCCCAATCCGATACTGAGAGATAAGCAAAGCAGGCTCACTTACATCAATCTTCATTCCATTCATTGAATAGCCACAGGGGTTGAACATTGTGGCATCAATCACAGAACCTGGTATCAGGTCACGAATCCCACTCATCTGAAGAGATGGATTTACATTTTGTTGACCAAGCAAATACGTTTGTCAATTAGCCAAAAGAAACCTTTACCAACATCTGTTCCTCTTCATGCACATTCAGAAAAAGATCCTTACACGAGTGACATCATTTGCAGAAACACCATCTTTCATGTAGAACTGGTCCATAATCGCTGGGTCGAGATCACTCATGAGAACTTCAAGGGTCTGATCCGCATGCTTGTTCTCCCATAACTCTGGCAAATCCAGAGTAAACAGGTACCTGCAATAACACAAGAGCTTTTCATACAAAAATGAGCAGCTCCTTTGGGTATCTTCATAACAAATCGATTCACAGATCAACCTGTCCATACAGGAACTATGAAAGTGTAGCCTTACCAGCAATCAGTGTTCAAACGGCCCATGCAATAGGCTGCTCCATCTAAGGAGAAAATATTTGAAATAAAACATTGTGAATAACAATCTTGCCATTTCCTACAAAATTAGACCATAGTTCTCCCAAATGACCAGATACTAACTTGGGAATATCTGGCCAAGGAACTCAAC
The DNA here is from genome assembly GCA_026776945.1 of Isichthys henryi. Classification (NCBI taxonomy): domain Eukaryota; kingdom Metazoa; phylum Chordata; class Actinopteri; order Osteoglossiformes; family Mormyridae; genus Isichthys; species Isichthys henryi. Next base: position 3,484,699 of record JAODJX010000041.1, read on the forward strand.
TTCCTCCTGGAAGTTCCTGTGGGGGAACTCCTGGTGGGCTGGCTTCATGAAGTTCTTACGGGAATAAAAAAAATTCTGCAGAAACGAAAGAGTGTCAGGAAAATATTTCCTTGTCATGGACCTGAATTTTACACAGATGAAAACGCAAGACATTTAAATGAAGCTACTGCAAAAAATTTGTAGAAACAGTAAATTACAGCAATGTCCACACTTCCGCCTATGAAAGTTCGAGTCCTGACAATCCCGTCTTGATTCAAAACAACCTGCTAGCATGCAACTTCACCGGCATTCACATTTCCCGTTCGATCACAACACTGTCTAAAAGCCATGACTTATGAATCACACTCAGAGTTGTTAAATCATTGTACGTTTTCATACAAATGTTCTTACTGTAATTTATACCATGCGCAATAGGGCCAGGATCATTCAGTCAAACAAAAACCGTCATGACATGCGACGTTGGTACCTCGATAGCATCAAAGCCGCAGTATTCTCTGGCGAGTTCCAGCAGAGGTACCAGTGCTTGCAGTAAGAGGGTAGTTCCACATGTCTTCAAAATGAAACGTCTCTTGGAGACAAACATGCTACTCTCACTGTTGGAAGAGACAGTCAACATGCTGGTGTCAGTCAGACAAGGCAGTCATTCCCCCCAAACCACAACAGCCCATTTAACCAGAGAATATTGCATGATCTCGGGAAACTACATCTGGCAATAAGCTGTTTAAAGTCTACTGTCCTTTATAAAACCACACTAAAATTTGTAGTTAGTTTTAGGAAACACAGAAAGCCAGTTTTAGCACTTAAGATCCACAAGCAAAAGAGCAGTCAGGATAGATCTGCTGGCATGGATCTGAAAGATGTTAATGATGAAGAAATCACACTAGGAAAGCCATGAGCCATTTTGCAGACAGGAGAGATAATCAGGCACAGTGGGTCGCAAGGCTGTCCAGGCCACCAAAATAAATGAATCAGGCCAAGCCTCAAAATATGAGTCAGAGCAAGGCATTGTGGGAGACATCACTGCTTCGGTAAGCTGGAGCCCTAAATGAAGTGTGGATTTCTCAGACCAACCCGGTGGATTCCACCATATCCATTTCAGCCCCGATGCAGAAATAGCAAGTTCCCCAGAGGATACACTGTTTCAAACTAAGAGGGACAGGCAGAGAGCCTGTCCAAAGATCCCGTTATCCACAATGACTCACCTAGGTGTGGACATGCTATATGCCACCAGAGTTCAATAAAGGACAGGTGGATTCATATTATCCATGCATAACTGGGGGATGGAAGGTAAATTGTTGACATGGTTTCTAAGGGAAAAGGGTCCATTGGCTTTTATGGCTGCTGAAAGCCAATCCCTACACGCCCCAGCTCAAAAGACTATTTACAAGCAACCCAACAATGTGCACTGGCCTGCACTTAGACACTAGCCCGTTTCCAGGCAGCACTGGGGCTACGTACGGAGATAAGAGCCGTGGCGTCCAAGTCCTGCACTCTAATCTGCAAAAAGGGGGGGACAGTGGATGAGGACACTCACCTGAGTATATAAGCTTCCTGCTTGTCGGTTTTTGTCACACTTATGATCAAACAATGCACATTCTCCAGCAGCTTGTCCCACTCAAACCTGGAAAGAGAGAGCTGTGGTAAGAAGCCTTTTCAGCAATGGCACAGGAAGAATCTCGCACACAGTTAATCTGGACAAACAGTCACGGCGAGATCAATTGAGATGTTGAATCAACACCATGCCAGCAAGCAAGGCCATATTTATGGTGGGGACGGAATGGTTACTGGTTTCATGGTAAACCACGGTAAAATTCCAGACAATGTTTTGAGAGAGATTTTTTTATATATATATCAATGCTCATTTAATAGGGTTTTCAAATGTTTACATACGGTGTTGGCTATTTTAATGGTTTATGCAAAGAAAAGATGCAGGGGTGCTAAATGAGTGTTTAATGTAAAACTTGGCGAAATGATTTCAGTTTGTGAATCAGTACTTTTTAAATACTCAGCACATTTTAGCAATACCGTGATAATACCAAGAAATTATGATGTTTACTCACTATAATCATATTTTCATACCGTTTCACCTCTAAATTCATGGGAAGAACAAATGTGCATTAAAAGAGTTAAACTTCATAAATGATTATAAAAATAGAGCTGTTCAAACAGACGCTTAAGATTAGTGAAGTCAGGCTAGAAATCGAGCTTTTACTGAGAGCTAAAGAACGCTTTAGGAGTCCCTCCACCTAAGGGAGGGAAACATTTTATTGTATTGACCTAACAGTTAAAGGAGTTTCACATGCATGACATATAGGTGGTGAATCTTCACCTATAGGTAAAAACCATGAGAGAGTCAGCCTAGCATGCCGTACAACTCCTTGTATACGATACAGTGACAGCGTATCTACCCCCTTCCTAATCTCCTTTATTATTGCTTATCCATAACACGAAGGGCAACTTCAGTAAACAATTATTTGATCTCCTTGAAGGGGGGGGGGGAAATGAATTTGACTTCATAATGTTTGGTCAGCTATGGTGTGAATTATAATATGCCTGAAATGGGGCAAGGTCAAACATAAAGACACCAGCCCACACATCCACCACACCACACCTTTAATCAGAATGAGACGCGTAGCCCCCTGCATACCCAAAATGAACATGGCCGTCTAGACTGGTGGAAAATCCCCTTCGAAAGAATCTCATTGGGGCACTAGCATATGGGCCACCTATCCTAATGAGCAGCTAAAGACACATCTCTACCAAGTACAAAGTGAGAACAAGAATCCCAGCAGATGAACGACAGCAAAGGTGCACAAATCAAAGGAAGCAGCCTACGGGGAGGGGGGGGGGGTTCTAGAGCATGGTTGATATGAACTGTTGCCTCAGAATACACCCCCCACACTTCCTGACCATGACAGTCATGACGGGCGCTCGAGAACGGGTCACTGTAGGGGAACAAAGTTCACATAAAGCAGCCCTAAAGTTAGTAATCACTTATCACAGGAGCATGACCAGGCAGCCAGCGCCAAATAGGACAGCGGTAGACTGCCAGTTAAGTGCTGGAATTCACAAGCTGCTTTCAGCACCTGGCAAGAGCCATTTATGGCATTAGCAGAGCAAAGAGTCGACTCTGGACCTGGCAAACAGTGACTCATCGTACCAAAGCACAGGGCGCAATAGAAAGTCTCAACGGACATGATCGGCTGCTCCCAATTGTAATGCCATCTGGCAGTCGGTTCACACGTGTGGATTTGCTGGAAAGGATGAGGGATGTCCATCTTTACACATAACTACACTACAGTGGGACATCGCTCCGATGCCTGAAGATGCGTTTGCAAATGCTGCAGGTTTCAAAAGGTCAAAAACCCCGCCTCAGTCGATTTGAAATGGTTCAACCATATGGGTAACATTTGCATTTTCAGAGAGCAAGAACAACATTATCAAAATTGACACCGACACAGTTAAACTCCATACAGGATTAAAAAAAAAAAAAACACATTAGGCATGCAGCCAAAAGCTACCCACTCACCGTTCAATTATTCATAATCTATTACAGCAACATCTTACTTCCATTCATCAAATGTTCAAAATGATAAAGCCATTTAGTCTTCACTGCATTTTAACCTTGCCGTTATTGCAAATGTATTCTCAGCTATGGAAGTATGTTTTAATTCATCCATTAACACAGAGGTCTTGCCACCCTAATTAGTACTCAAACAGCTTCCACCTCAACCGAAAAATGGTTTGGGTGTGAAAATCAACTGTCAGGTCGAAGGTGTTATAGTAGCAACACTGTAAATATGTTTTGCAGACGGGCAAATGCCCAACATGGCACCCGGTGTTATTAGAATAGTCCTTCTGACATTAGATTCTAATGGTATTCTGTATAGCTCTCGTTCCAAGAGGTAGCTCCAGTGCAGCTGTATGCATGTGATGCACTTAACAGTCTCACTTCTGTGTTTGTTGACGAAAGCATCTACGCGATGTAAATGCTTCAGCTACATTTAACCGCTGAGCCTGCAGCTAAGTGATCTGAATCCAACGTCCTTGTGGACTTATTCGGTCACTGGCAGGCCTCCACCCCTCATCCACTGACACGGAGAAGCTAATCCAGTTGAGCTGCAAACAAAATCTTGGCATCATTCGATGAACCAGCCACTCCCATGAAACTCAAGACAGGGGAATCACCTTCCATTGACAGTGAGTTCAGATTCTGATGAGCTGCCAATAAGTGATTAGTAATTCTAGACAGGGGCAACTGGACAAATTCTCAACTTTTGAGAAAACTTTCGGGAAGCATTCAAGCAAACACATTCCCCCTTAACATCAAGCCATCAAGACTTATTGGAACATATGGAAAGCCAGTGCTAATTTAGGTAACGGCAGAGAGGTTAAAAATGGTAACTGTTCCTGATCTTCCAGTTGATTGTGCCATCAAAAACTGCATGGTTTTGCATTTTCAGACATACTGAAGGAATTCAATATTCTGACATGTCACAAAAATTAATCTATGGAGGCAATACCTAGTTACTGCATGTAGCCTCACTACATAAGCAAAGTGTGGAATTGCTGCATTGATGCCGCACCTTCGACGTGGGGGGGGGGGGGGATCAATGTAACGGTGGTACAGCAGCAATTTCTCAAATGTACATACCATTTCCATATAATGCTTAGATGTTGGTACAAAAATTTATGAAATAACACCCCCATAACATTTTGTTTATGGTGTATAATGGTTATGATAATAGTCGACCACAAGTGGCAATATTAAAGTTCTTTAGGGGACTATTTTGAAGCCCAGTAATAGTCCAGCCTTGTTAAATATTGTTTTCCAGAACGCACACTGGATGTCATTAAAATCCTGCTAGCACGGAGTATTTTAATCGGAAAAAGCGTAAATCAGAGCACGTTTGACGAACAGCACATAGGCGGGCGTCTGCATGCACGCGGCCGCGGCCCCTTTAAGGGCAGCCGCGTTTCTGCGTGTCCTTGCAGCGGAACGGTGGCGACTCGCGGGTGTCGCAACACCAGTTGCGCCCCATTTAGTGGTCGATGGAGTCCGCCAATAGGAGGCGAGGGTGGAGCAAAAGAGATCAAATCTCAAGGACTAAAAACGTGACTTAGTTAAGTCTAAATCGAAGCTGTAGGACTGGCCTGCTAGCGAATGAATGAACGTGAATTAAAGAATAGTGCAACTGCTGACAGGGACCGCTCCGAATGGAGGGTTAAATCAGAGCGCAGTACCAACGTGACAAAGACTAAATCGGCCAAAGGACTAAAGCGAAATGAGCGCACCTGTGCAAAGACTAACCCGTTATCAGTAACGTCTGGCTACAGTTCAACGCAAGACACGTGGTGCGTCCGATCTCACGGCCAGACCAAGTTTCCATGTTTTGTCTCACCGTCAGCTTACTGCTGCCGGCCTTCTTCACAAAGCAATAAATCGCCCCAAGTGTGTGCGCAGAAGCGCCGCCGCAGTGGTCGTAAATCCGAAGGACTGGCGGCCGATGCGGCACTTCCTGCTGCGCGGAGAGACGGGGGAGCCTGAGCCGCCGAGCCACATGCCTGGGCCCAACGCATCACGCAGACCAGCGAGCGGAAAATTACCGGAGACCATCCGCAGATTCTCACCCAGCACGTTAAATCCAAATTCACCTAACAGCGAAGGGAATCATACTGGCGCACGGCAAGCAATCTGCCAAAAAAGAGAAGCAGCAGCGTTATTTGACGTTAGATAACGGCTGGCCGGCGACCAAACGCTACGCATTAGATCTGCCCTGGCCATCTTAACTAGCTGCGCAGGTCCATGCGCCGACACATGACGAATGAGTATTAAGGACCCGATTGTGCTTCGGCGCACACATTTACCAAGTCCTCCCTTCCCCAAAAACGGTCGCATTTATCGCAATACTTCCGATTTCTTTCCATTTTTATCATGATTACTGATCGCCAGCTACACATTCCATTGCGAGTCAGAAATAAATGAATGAATGAGCGTTGGGGTGGGGATGTCTGACGGCCGTGGTATTATTAATAGGCACAAATAAACACCATCCAATTAATTGGCGTCGACCTCCACACCATATTTGGCCCATACGAACCACCGACATATAGGAAAGGCAGCATAAATAATACCGCCATGAAGATCGCAAACCAATCGCTACTAGAATAGGCGACTAAAATGTCTCGCCAAGGCTAGACAGTTCAATGACACTCAATTCGGAAAAGGCCCAACACACCCCGCCACAGATGCAGTCAAAGGTGTTTGGAAACGATTTTAGAGCATACTAACCTTGGGATGATACGAAGGTCCCCAGTTCCTTTGGTCTCATCTTCTCGGGAGAACCACACCTCCAACAGCTTCTCGGTCCCCTCGAAGAAGTGTGCACCGTTCTCTTCCATCGTGAGACAACAGACACCAACAACAGAAATCACACGTTGCTTATTTTCAACTTAATTAATCCTTCCTTGATAGTTAAGTTAATATTTCAGTACAGTCCTTTAGCAGTCCAGGTATAGCTTTCTTGGGTTTACCGTCTTCCCTTTTGCAGAGAATACCGTAAAGCGAGCGCTAGCTAATATCGCCGGCCATACTGTGTAAAGCCGAGTTGCAAGGAAGAGCGAAGGATTTTTAACAGTCGCCAAGAAGCCAGTCTCCAATTTTACACCAATCACAGATCCCGACAGTTACAAAAAGCAGTCCGATTGGCTACTGCAATTGTCAATAATTTCAAAGAGGGGCGTGACACCTACTAGTCATTTTTTTCAGGGAATGGCAGAAGAAGCATGACTCGCTCCACTAGTGATATAAATTATTCGTGTATTAAGTATATCCCATAAAACTTGCATGCGGTACGAACCGTCTGTTACTATGTGTAAACCAGCGATTAATAATTTTGCGAGTTAAATTGATTTTCAATAATGTAATAGTAAACATTAAATATCTGCTAACCAGTAGCTCAAAACTAAAAAAAAAACTATTTATCAGCTACGTTTCAGAGATAATATAGAGTATAGAAATCAGAAATACGAAATATTTTAAATATTCCAATAAGGTTGTGGTTCCATGTATCTCAGTTTTCGTGAACGTAGCTAAAACGTAGCTATCGCATTCAGAACTTTCTTGCTACAGTGGAGTGATAGTAATTAAAATGATATATTTGATTCTGCACAATTAATGCACTTGTAATGAAAGAAAAATATGCAAATCGATATCACGTGTATTTGTGTTGATGTTAAATTGGGTAGAGAAAATGTCAATTATTTGTCTTGCAATTGATTAAACAAAAATATTTAATAAACAGCTGCTGCTTAATTAGAATTCTAATGTGTTTTTCCGTTATTTAGTTGTGGCGCAAAACACGCACAAAGCGCCAAAGTGCATGCATACGTCATTATTTTTCTATGGCTAGTTTGCGAACAATGTTACTTATAAATATTGTTGAATGAAACCATGAAATGTTCGTCAAAATTACAATTTATGCGCAAAATCGCTGAAGATTTGCGAAAAAAAATCGAATGATTAATGATAAACTTGCATTTCCACCCCATACGTAAAAAAAAATAAAAGACATGAAGTACGTATACCCGCATTGTTTTTTGTATTTTAGTGCATGTTACTACGCAAGTGCGTTAACCGCAGAGCGGTGTGAGGATTGTAGTTTGATGAGCTGGGGGTCCGGCCTTTTGGCGGTGCCGAACCGGTTATCAAAAACTACCGACCCCAGAATGCCTTGCGGGGCAATCAGAAACGTCAACGAGCCAGTGAACATTAAGCGGAGCAGACCAAAATCCCAAACAAGGAAATGGTGGGGGAATAAAACGATCAGATTATTTAATTAATGCATGTAATAATTAATATTTTATTTTATTGTAAATTAAGAAATATTTATGGGTAACAATGGATTACGACTTCAAAACAAAGCTCGCGGCGGAAAGAGAGAAAGTAGAAGATCTGTTTGAATATGAAGGTTGCAAAGTGGGTCGAGGCACCTACGGTCATGTTTATAAAGCTAAGCGCAAAGACGGGTAAGAGAATCTGAAAGCGTTATTGTTATTATTCGAACACGGACATTTTTGTAATCATATGTTCACTAGCGAATTAGGTATAGAAATGGTTCGATTTGCCCCGTGCTCTCCCTGTGACTGTTTTGTTTTCATGCACGCAAGCACTCACTTAGCTAGCAATAACGATCCTCCCCCAAAACAGAGTGATGATGTTTATTTTTGTCAGCCCGGGCAAGGGCAGAGGGTTACTGCATGTAGCAAGCTATTTAGCAACTTAGAGGTTTAATGTTGGCATTCGGCACTTTTCGCGCAAAGTAGTTGTAGTGTTACCCTGTCAGACAGCAATCATTCTGCTGGCAAATCAAAGCTTTGAATGCAGAATAGCGATGCACCAGAAAGAAGACGTCAAAAATCAGTAACCTTATTAACAATCAGCGAGCCAGATGTTGCAGATGCCGTGATGCATGCGATGAATTGACAACGGTGGTCAAACTTCATCAGAAGATAAACAGTGTAGTATCGATACACAGCTTGGTTTTACATATTTTTTATTCATTTGCTTGTAGATAACCAATGGTCATTCACTGCTAGGAAATACAGTTCATGTGTTAAATCCTTTTGGGCCACTGTCATTCGTAAAAAATAACGAGAAGCTGGCAGACTACCAAAAGGACCTTGAAGGACCCACGATTCATTTACTTTATGTTCAACTGTAGAGATCATCTCCATGTTTTAATCCTGTAGCTGTCGGTTATGCTTCAGGGACGATTTTGCCTGTTAATTTGGTGGGTTATAGGATTAACAATTTGAACCATTTGTTTTAAATGTAAAGAAAACATTGACATTCCCCAGCAATGAGAGCTACAGTAAATTGATGCTTTATATTTGCTTCTGTGATGACAGATGCGGGACTCCTGATGGTCAGATGACTTGCTAATAATGATTTATCTTCCTCCCAATTAAATTTTTTAATCAGATAAAGTATGTACTTGGACTTAATATATTTTTTGCAAAGAAGTTTTCATTTTAAGTTGATGAATCAAATAACTTTGGGCACAGGTAATAAAAGTAATAAAATAAACCTGTTTTCACAATTGAATCACTTATCACGGCTTGCTAAAGGTTCGTCACTTTTCTTATTTTCTAACACACAAGGGTTTCTGTTTGCCCAGTTTGCTGAATTGCCAAACCCAAAACCGGTTGTTTCTTTTCTTGCAGAGAGACTTTGAGGGGGGAAAAAGTCTGTGACAGGAAGGGAGCTACTTATGGCATTTGCATATACATAACAAGTTTGGTTTCAGCAATGAACTGCATGAAAGTTAGTTGTTTTACTAACTGTTTTTACTATGTCAAGTTTCAAGTAGACTATAGCTGTTTGTATCTTTATATTTACATGTTTAGGTTTGTTTATTTGTTTTTTTTTTTGCTTGGATGTATGTATACGTGCATGTTTTTCGGGACGGTAACAAGGCTTGATGCGAATGTTAGGTTGAGTAACCTAATCCCACATTAGTTTTTAAGTTGCAATCAGTTACTTTTTTATTTCTCAGTAATAATAATAATCACTATTATTATTATATACAAATATAATTATTAAATACAAATAATAAAGTGTAATACAAGAATATAAATACCACTTTTGCAGAAAGTGACAATAATGTTTCATCAGATTTTTGTCTAAAATAAGATGATTTAAATGAGTGGAGGATGAAAATGTTGCAGGTCTTCATCACTTCTTCAGAACTCAAGTGGGAGTTTTAGCTAGATTTTACCTACTGTCAAACTTTCAGAAACTACCACCAAACCTTTACTTACTCATCTTGATTGCTAGTTTTTATTGTGGTTTGTCTGTGAAACCTCTAGGGACTATTTGAAAAATGATGTAGTAATTCCGCAGGGGTCATTAAAGTCTGATCAAGTTGAGTACTTCTTTTTTTTTTTTAACTGCAGTAGAATGTGAAAATGTTGTGAAATACTCTGAAGGGTTGTTAGTCACCGTTTCTGTTAAACCTTGGTGTAGCATCAGAAATTTTCACAATTTTTCATTAAAGATGACATCTATAAGTATACAATAATTTTAAGCAGTCAGTTTAAATTTAATGAGAATTTTGAAATTCATCAGGAATGAGAGCTACAGTAAATGGATGCTTATCTGTCCCTCTGTTATGATGCCTTTGGGAACCCAGAAGGTCAGCTCACTTGCTAATAATGATTTACCTTCCTCCCAATTTCATATTTTAATCAGGCAAAGTATGCACTTTTATTTAATATATTTTGCGGTGGAGTTTTAGCTTTAAGTTAATGAATTAAATAACTTTGGCTATAGGTAATAAGCTTTAGTCGCTGTTTCTGCAGAGCCTTGATGTAGTGTCACACATTTTCCTGCTGAAGATGACACCTATTGCCATATAATAATCCAGTGGATATTAAAATGTCGAATATGAATTCCTTGTGCATATATGAAATCATTTGCTTATTTTAGCATGGTGAAATTTAGCAGCCTCTGGAAGATAAGGCACCATGTGTAAAATAAAATTGAAGGGAGGTCACAGGAAATCAGAGGGGCACTGGGAAAACTTCATTTTTATTTAGTTTTTGAAGTTAAATGAGTAGCAGTGGAGGGTCTAACATAATTTGAGTATGTAATTGCGGGGTTAGGGTTCAGCGGACCTGGGGGGGGGCGTGCTGTAGGATTCTACTGCACAAACTGGCGTGTAGGCGGCACCTCAAGAGCCTGAATGCCAATCCCCCATGGCAAATATAAAGAAAGTGAAAAGTGTTGGGAAAGAGCTGGTTTAATTAAAAATTTTGCTGTCTTTTTGTATTTCACAGTGCCGTTGTTCTTTTCAGTTATTTCAGATATTTCTGTTCGGAACGTCAGAGCGAGACGTTCTGTTCACACACTACCCTCCGTCGACAGAGCTTTGACAATTCTGAATGTCATTCCACGTTCAGTCCCCGCTGCGGTGCCCGTCAATCTTTAGACCTGATATGAGAAACTGCTTTGCACGAGGCCGCTAATCTCCTTTAGCACGGCAGCGTAAGGTCAGTGCTGCCTTCTGCGGAGCTGAGCACCTCCGAAACTATCGTTTTAAGTGCTAAGGAAGTGAAGCTTAACACTCTGACAAAATGAACTCACCCCAGTGCAAAACAGTCTACCTTTATGCTATCTAACTACAGCAGGCTTTTCATGTGTATCTGTCAACATAAACCTTGTTATGCCAAGGTCCTAAGCTGTCCTCAGAGATAAAATAAAAGCACTCTTAAATTGTATTGACTTCTTTTCAGTTTGAAGGTGAAAAATAGCCCAGATCTGGCGTGCGTGGTGCTACGATGGCAGTATGATAGTGAGCTCTGCTTTGCTTGGTCCGGGTGTGCTTGTTTGTATAAAGGAGGGTGGTGGTGTAGATAATGTCACCCGTTCTTAGGGGTGGAGGAATGGGTGGGCTCTCTTGGGCTTCTCAGCAACTCCGCACTCCTGTGGTTGAGAGAAAAGGCCAGGGGCAGGCTCCTCTACGATTGTCTGCGCCCACCACAGAGATGCACATGGAGACCAGCCCATCCACGGGCTGCACAAAGGCCCACATTCATACGGGACTGATGGCCACAGGCACCGATTGTATGTTTGTTGTGAAGCACAAGTTTCAGTTTTGATCCATCTGTGTCAGTGTTTCCCAATATTGTCCTCGGGGACCAGCAGTTGGGAGGGAGCAAAAACGTGGACCATCTGTGCGTCCCTGAGGACCGGATTGGGAAACACTGATCATTTCGACTTCTAAATATTCCTATTTCCTTTTTTTTTTTATTATTATTTAAAAAATTTTGTTCAAAAACTTCACTTTTTTGAACTCCTAAACAAAGAATATTTAGCCTCCATGTAATTAACTGTGTGAAAATGAATTCAACAGCCAGTGATCAGAGGCTGTAATTTATTCTCTTTAAATAGTGTGTCCGAAGTGAAACAGGACAGATAGTTCCAAGCCAGGCCGCCTTCACTACAGATGATTGAAAAGACAAAGTGGTTGCTGATAAAATGTTTTTCTCTCCCCTTACTTGTTTCATATCTCTGCAGGAAAGACGAGAAGGAGTATGCACTGAAACAAATAGAAGGTACCGGAATATCGATGTCTGCGTGCAGGGAGATCGCGGTGAGTGGACATACTGGACACGGATATCGATATGGCTCTTTGGCCAATGGGTTTTACTCCTCATGGCCAGTGTCAAAGGTCATCCATTTTGGGGTCAGAGGTCAAAGCCTTAAGGGCCGTTGACAGTTATAAGCCAACCAGTAACTAAATAAAACAGATTCTGGCAGCCATCCACGGATATGCATACCGTGATTAGTAGGTCGACAGTCTATATATGGATTTATTGAATTTCTCCTCTTCTTCTCTAGCAAAGTTGGTGACTGCAGATCTTTAAGTGAATTAAGCTGGTTTTTTGCTTTATGGGTGCTTTGCTTGCAATCAACACGCAAATAGAGAAGACGTTTTGGGATTCCCAGTCAGAGTTAAGTGATAGGCAGTGCGTGAGAGCCATTCAGCATTCAGTTACATGAAGTCATGCTTACTGCAAGCTAAGAGCTAAGCACCATGTCTTCCATGCTACCTCTACGACCTCCTTCTTAAAATCACTTAAAAAAAATGCAGCTGGGTACAATACACTTTTATTGTTGTTGTCAGTGTTTCCGACTTTCCAGACAATGGGGGGTTGATTTCCTGCAACACTAAACATTTCAATGGCCCTTGTTGTAATTTCAGTCGGCATTTAAATTTTAATTCTCGACTTATCGTTCTGACTATCACGTACGCTGCACGGAGGTGAGTATCGGTCAGCCCTCTCCCCCCCCAGCTAGCCCCCCTCCCCAGCTAGCCGCTCTGCGCTTGGCATAAATTGAGAGACGAAGCCAATCCTGGTCGCGGTTCTTGCCGCACGTGTTCTTACAGCTGCGTCGGGATGATACACGGCAGGTGCGAATGTGCAAGCAGTGCCACGTGAGGATGGCGTGGCCCCGGGTTGGATTTCAGTCAAGTTCTGGGAATCATTAAAAATGAAATCGGGGCAGCTCCTGATTAGCCTTGCGGTGTTATTTATGTGTGTTTGTTTGTTTGTTAGTTTGTTTTGTTTTGTTTTTACCGCCTGACATGGGCTGCCCCCTGGACATGGAGTTTATTTCGTGGTGCCCCTTGGTCTGGTCTTGTGAAGACAAACATTGTAGGCGCTCAGATCCGAACGGGTCTGCATTCCATTACAGCCTTTCAGATATCTGTAGCTGTGGTAGGAACCATGTCACAAGGTCAGCCTCGTTACCATGGCGACCGGTGACCGTGTTTGACATATAACCGTGCCGCCTCATTGGCTCTGTCAGCGTCCCATGCATTCTTAACATTTCATTTTAAAAAAAAAAAAAAAACAAACTGCTTCGGTGGACATACTTTTCCATAAACATTGCAGCGGGTTTGTTTTAAATGCCACAAATTCCTGGACTGATTTACATGTGAGAAGGAGCTGAGGCTATATACTGAGTACTGGCTTTCATACCTGGAGCTGGAGAGATGTAAAACTAGCTGGTAGGAGCAACATCCTGTCTGTTTCACTGTGTCCAAACTATGTCCTGCTTTAGGAGAAAAAAAAATTAAATGTAGATGCCACTTTGGAAGGTGAACACAGTTCACAGTTCAGGTGAACAACAACAGTTGCCTATTTTGTGAACAAGGATTTCAAAATAGGCATATGGACCTGGTGCATGTAAAACTGGGTGTAGCTCTGCGTGGAATTGCTTGCGACATAACATTTTTAGCTACGTGTTACTTTAAAAATGAACAAAAATGATTGTTGTGGTAAATTACCATTAGCTGACACACAGGGGCAAAAGTTTCATTGGTAAAACGGATGCGGCTGACCTTTGACCCAGTGGAATGTGTTGGGCTGTTTTTAGCAACTCAGAACTGAGCTGAAATATCTAACGTGGAGGAGCAGAGGCATGGAACAGCGAGGTTATGCAAAGAGAAACGGCCGGTTGCGTTCACTACAGCGGAAAGGAAGGGAGGCTGTGTTGAAAACGATGGTTCTTGCTGATTGGGAAAGCCTTTGGTCCAGTGCTTGACCACAAACTATTTTGTGTTTCGTGAATTGGCAGATTTAGTGGGGCTTAATCGGGGAGGCTGTGCGGAGGCTTGTGGGTATGAGACCCAGCACAGGTGGAGGGCTGCTGACGTCACCTCCGGGCTGCTGGATCGATAGGGGCTCTCCCATTGTACAGAGAGCCAGGTGTCTTGTCTGGGTTCAGCTCTGCTAGCTCGGCTGATTGGCAGCTATGCCCATCCCCCCCCCCACCCCCCAGGCCTGGCGTGTGGGTTTGGCTGTCTCATGCTCTGGTGACATGAAGGGGATGTTGTCCTTGAAAAAATAAATGACGTCACAGTCCTCAGGGCATTAGTCCTAGGCTGTGTCACCAAACTTAATGCCTGATTACGCAGTGGCTATCGAGACACTAAGGGTAGAATCCTGTGCTCCCGAATGACCAAAATGGTTTTCGTTTTTATCTGTCATATGTACGTCTTTTGGGGCACGAGCCGGCCAAGGACACACTACTAACATCCGTTCCCTAGTTGTGGTAACCCGTTTCATTTATGAAAAAGTTACAAATACAGAGCCTCCCCAATTTACGACTAGATTCTGTTCCAACAAACAGGTTACACGTGGAAACGGCCGAATCTTGTAATTGGATAATGGCACTGACTTGCAGGTATGAGACTGAGTGCCACATGGTACACTGAATTAGTTACTCTGCCGTATAATACAGTACTTTCCCACGACTCTTATACAACACACAAAGTGTACTAGATGGCGCCTGGTGCATGGCCACCCAAAATTTATTTATTTATCTTTACAAATATTTACTTAATTTAAAGAAATAAAAATACAAAATTCTGTCGTAGGTGCAAGTCAGCATAAGTGACACAGGTTGTAAGTCTGTATATTTTCAGCTAAAAGTTCTAATGTAAATGGAAACATTGTACATGTTTTAGGAAGTTACACATATCTGACAATTTTAAAGGCCTAGGATCTAGAATTTGGAGAAGTTGTAATTATTTTATTGTTCCTCATCTGAAGTGTTTAGCAGGACACTTCTGCCCATGAATGTAAGAGCACTACCTCTTATGAGAGACTCTCCCCTCGTGTCCCACCACCCTGAGACGGGCGTGTGGTGTCAAACACACCGGAACATTTAGGGGAATCTCATGAGAGCCACTTATGACCGATTGCCTGTTTTTTTCCCTTCCAAGTAGATGTCGAGCTTAATTTTAGGTTGCAGTTGCAATACTTGCTTTCCAGCCTTAATGGTATTTAGGAGTTGGAATGCAGAGCTGGTGCCCAGTGATGGACTGGGTTACCCCTTTCCAGGGTGCCTACTGCCTCGTGCCCGATAATTCCTGGAATGACCTTCAGGATCACAGTGACCGTGTACTGGGCAAACAGCTATGGACGCATGTGATACGCTACTCATTAAGAGTATGACATCTATGACAAATAGGGATGAGCCAGAACTCTGTTCATAAGATAAAATAAAACTTTGTGCCAAGAGAACTCTCCCCATGCAAGATTAAAACAACAAACAGCTTAAAAATACCAAATAAAACAGTACAATATAACGCAAAAATGCAATAATGCAAATGTATAATGTACTATAAAATAAAGAATACAGAATTTTGCAGAATAATGCAAGCGTTTGAATCTGAAAAGAAAATTCAGTGCAGACAGTGCAAAATCAAAACAATGGATTTCTTCTGGTAGTGTAGCGTAGCTCTGAGCAACCTGAGCATTACATTTCCCTGTTCTTAGCGTACTCAAACAATGGCACTGCATCACGAAACATAGAGAGTTTGTCATGTTAATTGAAATGTATTTATTGAAATATTTCATTAGTAGTTGATAAAGGGGGGGGGAAAATATTGGATTGGCGTCTGCAGCTACTCAAATTTTTAATACCAGGATCAGACCCCAGGATTACCTGTCAAACATGCCGATGTGATGGTTTATTTATTTGTTCGATATTAAATATTAGTCACACCATTCATCGTATTTCTCTGCTTGGGAAAGGATTCAGGTCCCCCCTCCCCCATGTTCTAAGTCTGCATAAGTCAGCTGCAGACAGATGGCAAACGTGAGTGCAGCACTGTCATTCATTGAGATTGAGTATTGTACCACATTGATGGGTTCTACTTTCAATGAGTTCGATCATGGCTGCTTTTAGATTTATCCCTTTGCACACTGATATCTGCTTGACACTATCCACCCGTTGCTGGGCACGGTAGGTTCCATTGGGAGCGTTACGGCCGGTATTCAGGTATTCTGGCTGGCCGGCATAGGGCTGGCAGAAAAGCTGACGTGAGGACAGGCTCTCTGCAGTTGCGTGATTGCTTATGCCTCAGCGGGGAGAGTAACCCGCATAATTGAATCCCGTGGACGGAAATAGTAAATATAATTGCTGTGGCGTAATCCCAGAGGTTCTGCTGCAGGAGGAGGTAGAGAAGGTGTGGAGCACGGCAGAGTCCCCTAGGATTACGGATATATGAAATTTACTGAGGGATTTGTGTTCCATCACCAAACACACACTCCTGGAAATGCTATTATGTGAATATGGACAAATTAGTTTTTCAGACACGACTGAATTCTCCCTGCGTGTGTTTAAATCCCTGTATTACTAAGTAGGGTTAGCATAGTGATGTGTCACAGTCAGAGGTGGAAATTTCAGGTCCAGAAAGTAAAAATCCAGACCAAGATTTTGTTTCAACCAGTCAGTTGAGTATTCTGTGACTTTATGCTCAACTGGTTGGTTGAAACAAAATCTTGGTCTGGATTTTTACTTTCTGGATCTGAAATTACCACCTCTGGTCACAATTAAGGTATGAGGGCCAGAGTGTCATTCCTGCACTTTATCCCTGTGTAATCGTCACTGTTCACGGTTTGTTTTTGTGTGTCTAGGAGTATAAGTTTCATTGTACTGTGTTCTTCCAATAGACCATAATGCCAAGAAAATGCAGCAACCCACAATAACGATAATAAATACTTGCTACTTTTATTGTAGCTGTCATTGGACATGTAAATAATTATTAAAAAATGCCCCCTTCTGACGTGATGAAGCTCTCCACAGAAAATTATAGCTCAGCCCTGCTGCAGACGCAGAAGCTCAGCATTTACGTGTACAAAAATCTGGGGATAAAGGTGTAATGTGTCTGAAAAGTAGGAGCATTTTATATCAGTTACCCTTGAGGGTTCATCAGAATCTTGTGGTCCGAGTGCTAATCCATTCTGTATTGTCGACTGTAAATGTGCAAGGTGGCTGTGTCGAGCGACGGGAACCCTTTTCGTTACACCTTGCCCTTCTGAGGCAGCGTGCTACGTGCACATGTTAGACTGCTGTGCCCCGCTAATGTCGCCACCACCCTCCGCAGCACTTAGTGAATCCTGTGCTGAACAGCTGCTTACAAAGGCAGATGGCAAGCCGCAGTCCTGGACCTGGCTCGCCCCTAAAGTTTTTCATAAAACAATAAACAAAGATGAACAAATATCCCTGCTTAGCTGTAGCTGTACTCAAACAAGCACAGGAAAATGGTGTCAGCGGCCGATTTGTTTAGATGCCGGTTTTCCAGGACTACCGGTGAACCCGAGCCGTTCCTGTTTCCCCCTGCCACCCCGTCGATGTTTCTGCGAATTTCTCAGTTAAAGAGAAAGAGACTATAATGAATCCGGCGCCAAAACTATTGTTGACACGTGAAAAGGCCTAATATATTAGTATGTTTAAAACAGGTTTTGTCCTTCAACGGGAAGAATTTCCTCATCTCCATCCAAGTGGTTGTCACCCTAATGGAAACCGGCTTCTGGAAAGAGTCCCCCAGCAAAGTCGATGTTGGTGTCTCACTTTGGACAGATGGGTGGTGGCCGCAGGCCCAGAGAATCACCACAGAATCCAGCTTCACTCGCATTGTCTCTGAAGCGCTCTGTCCAACAGAACAACGGCCTCTTTGTACTGCGGTCCAACCCACCACAGAAGTCTGCACTCGCTGTGCTCCGAGTTGAATGCACGCGCAGTGTCTGCCATGTCTTATCGTCTTAGCATGCTAAGATACTTGCTAGAACTCCCTGGCCTTTCCTCCACCAGCATGTCTCAAGACATTTCCAAAGCCAAAATAAAATGACTGATAAGTTTCCGGCTTCTCGGGTCATCTGCTTAAGGACAAGCCGAATCTAATCTTTGTTAGCATTGCCTTGGCGTTGGCTGTTTGCAGTTGACTGCGATTGTTTCTCTCGTTGGCGCTCTAGGTTCGAGAGAGTCCTGCACACAAACCTTGTGTTAGAGAACAGTTTTGTATTATTTTTCCATTAACGATTCAGCCGCTGCATAGTCAATGAGCTGACGACTCCTTTGAGGGACAGTGTGTGGCTTAGCGGGTTGGACTCTGTGCCAGTGATCCCAAGGTTGCCTCGGTGATCCCAAGGTTGCCTGTCATTGGAAGATCCGGCCTTGGCAGAATATAGTCACATCGCCGTGTAGCAAGGTTCTTATTAACCCCCCAAAACACTCCAGGGACACCAGATACATGACCTGACCCTGTGCTCAGACCCCAAGCTTCACTCTCAACCATTTACATGTCATATTAAGGAGAGCTTGATGGGTTACGTGGAGCAAAACATTCCAGTGTAGCTGTACTTGTGGAAATGGCTAAATAGGCTAAAGCTTCGCTTAAAATATTTGCCATTTTATCACCAGAGCTTTCAAGCTTCATTCAGAGTTCAGGCCAGAAACCTTTGGCATAGCCGGCAGGGTTTAGTAAATAGATGGATTCGTCCTGCAGTGACGACAAGCAGTAACCTGAACTGGTCCTTTCCCCCGCTGTCGAGATGTCATAACATGTTAATATGTTCTACCGCCCCCCATCGTATGCAGTCGACTGGCTCCCGCTGCCAGGTGATGAGTGTGCAAAACAGGGTATCTGTAAGCGAGTGGGGAGACATTTTATGCATGATGGTTTATCAGTCATTTGCATGATGTACACAGATGGCGCTTGTTTCGGGGTCCTGGGACTCTTGCGTCGGCAGGCAGGTCTGGGAACCAAACTGAGCAAATTATTCATTTGTACTGCAGCCTTTTAATGCTGTTCTTAGTTAGGGCAACAAAACGGGGATGTGGCTCATCGTCTTGCTTTCAGAAAGATCCCCATATCACGGTTTTTCTCAGTCCAATCCTTGGGACCCCCAAGACGGTTCACATTATTGCTTCCCTCCAGCTCCTAGTAAATGTAGACTTGTGTGGCAGGGAGCTGGGAGGAAGCAAAAACGTGGACTGGCTGGGGGTCCCAGTGGACCGGGTTGGGAAACACTGCCTTATCAGATCTGAGGCCGTGATTGTCCCTAACGATCACTGTGGTCCCTGAGCCTCCTCAGAGACCATGGCCTCCCTGGATCCTGAGTCCACCCTAATCCATCCCCTTGGGCCACCACCCTCACGCCTCATATTTGCTGCTGTATTTACTCTGGAATCCACTAACATTAACAATAGCTTTTGTTCAAGTGAAATGAACCTCGGTTCAGAGGGACAGACCTTGACTTGAAACACAATTGTCATTATGCCTTATTTCCCCTGGTGGAGGACCAGATTGTCCGCTGCTTAACGTGTAGGACGAGTCGGCCTTTGGAATGGCAAGGGGTACAATCACTTGGCCTTAACTTCCATGTTGCAAAAAAAGGGCGAACACCATAGGGCTGCCAGGATATTTTGACCACACATTTATTAAAAAATTCAGTATTTTATTTAATATTTTTAGATCTCCTTTACCAGTCACACATTCTTTACTCAGTTTTTTCGACTCTTAGCAGCTGATTGCTGCAAAAAAAAATTTAATCTTTTTATCAAGGTTCTGAAAATTCATGTTTTGTTTTCAGTTACCATTCATATGGAACTATTCTTTCTCAAACAGCCTAAGTTTAAGATTTCAAATACATAACAAGAACAATATAATAATAATAAAAATAATACGATACACCAAAGTTCAAAGGCATCAAAAGTGCAGAATATACAAAGATGCAAATCTTGTCTTTGATTATGACTCAATCTTAATTTCACCCAAAGGGGTAAACTAGTTCTGTGACTGGTTGCCAAGACTTTTTTATTTTCATTTTTTTGTAATTTTAATAATTTAGTCATGAAGAATAGTGTTTCCCAACCTGGCCCTCGGGGACCCACAGACGGTCCATGTTTTTGCTCCCTTCAAGACAGTCCACATTTTGGGAGGCAGCAAAAATGTGAAATGTCTGCGGGTCCTCAGTGACAAGACTGGGAAACACTGCTGTAAAATATAGGTGAGTTTTGCTAGCGGTAGTATCATAAACATTTTCCATTCCTATAAAGATGGCGCTATCTTGCCATTTGAGGATTTTAAGGTTGTGTTCCATGCTGTGTAGTAACAGTATAATTGGTTTAGCCTTATGTTTATTTCGTATCTCTGCCTTCAGGATGCAATGCGGGGGTGATACCTGTACTTCTCTACTTATTAACTCGTTCCTCACACTTGTCCAGAATGTCTGTGATTAATATATTAAATTTCTCCCTCTCAGCTATGCTAAGATGCATGCCGTGTACCACTACATCAACGATCTTGTCTGTGATCTCTTTTAGCTTGATGTGGGTTGACCTTTTTCCTCCAAAATGAGCAGTTGTTCTGGTTCTTACAATTTCAGTTTGCTTTCGAGTTGTGATGTTGCCTGAAAAGGGGGAACACACCTTGAAAATAGGTTTTTTTTTCTTTCAGGAGGCATTTCGTAGCCAGAATGTGCTAATGCAGCTACTAAGCACTTGCACCTCCAATACTCGCAGTATGGGCACATCCCTTAAGTTAAACCAAAACTGGGGTAGCATATGGCTGCTACTTATCAAAAACAGTATGTCTTACTTATCGATTTGGCATGCATTTTTGTTAATCATCGATAAATCGACAAGTGGTCCCAGTCTTACTTCAGACTTGGTTTATTAGTCTCTGATAGGGCAAGGCTGATGGGTCACGAGCCGTTCCATATCTGCTCGAAGCTTTAGGATGGAAATTGAGGAACAATGCATGATGACTGATAAATCCTCAGCAGTATTCGCATACATGCAGTTGTTATGTAGCTATAGATGTGAGTAAATTTAGCTTCAAACACTCTAGCTAATTAGCACTCCACTTTGCGGTTGCTGTGTTTGGTACAGCTGCTCATTAATGCAAGGTCACAGGTCCAAAAATAACCGCTCAGAACAGCAGTGGTGATATGACTGACAATATCACTTGTCAACCTTTGAAGTGGCTCTAGACACAAAAGGTGGTCCTACCTGTAAGGTCACCTAATGCAAAGACCACTGAGTGTAAACAGTGCATGTCACACCTTAGAAGAGGTGATGGCAATTATGCTTTGAAATTGACAAGGGCTGCCCTGCGGTGGGTTGGTGCCCCATCCTGGGTTATTCTCTGCTGTAAGCCCATAGCTTCCGGGATTGGCTCCGAACCCCCTCTGCCCCCCCGACCCTGAATAGGACAAGCAGGTACAGAGGTGAAATCAATGGAAGTAGATGCACACTGTGAAGAGAATAATCCTCTTAGCTTGAAATATCTAGCAGTAAGGTGAACCCATACACAATGACTGAATGCGCACTTCAGAACGGAATAATACTAGTTGTTGGTTAGAAGGTTCAGTTAATGAGAGTGTGAGTAATCCACGGTCAGACTGCCAGGTCGAACACCTAGCATTTCCTGCACGCTGACTGCATTCTGTGTCTGCTACTGTTTTGTAATCGGCAGGTGCGAGTAAATACATTTACGTCAACGACAAAACTGGAGAAACTGGAGATGTGGTCACTGCAGGCAGTGCTGATTCCGAAGATCCAGTTAGCCATTTCAGCCACTGCTCTCTGCTTTTTTGGGGGAAAACAAATTCTGGCAAATCTTTGCGACCAACATGAAATGGGCACCAAACCGTTTTGCTACGCTGCCTGCGAAGTGGTAGGTTCTGCATACGTATTAATAATAATAATAATAATAATACATTTTATTTATAATGCCCTTTACATCTCAAGATCTCAAAGGGCTACAAGTAAAATAAAT
>JAODJX010000041.1:3523366-3545490 GCA_026776945.1 Isichthys henryi
TTTTGTTTTTTTTTTTTTTTTTTTTTTTTTTTTTTTGTTTTTTTCTTTTTTTTTTTTTTTGTTTGTTGTCGTTGTGGGGGGGGGCGGGGCGGGGGGGGCCCCCCCCCCCCCAATGCCATAAGCCAGGAGGGAAAGGGACACAAATCACTTTGGGAATGAAGTGAGGTGAAAGATGCAGTGGGTCTCAGTGGGTAACTGGGTCTCATTGGGTAACTGGGTCTCATTGGGTGTCAGTGGGTCTCACTGTTTCTGTGTGGATCCGTGTTGGTCTCACTGTTTCCGTGTGGGTCCCTGTGGGTCTCACTGGTTCTGTGTGGGTCCCTGTTGGTCTCACTGGTTCTGTGTGGGTCCCTGTTGGTCTCACTGGTTCTGTTTGACATGCATGTAACGGCATCACAGTTTAATAAGCTCTGCTGTTGCATGAGTATAGTTATAACGTTATAATGTTTATAACGTTATAATGGTTTATTATAATGTCGCATCTTCTGTAAAAGTTTCTTTGCTGGCGACTCTTAAGTGCTTAAATTTACCTGTAGGTTAGTTCCTAGGTATGTGTGTATGTTTGTATTTTGATCAGGGTGACCAGATAATCCATGTCAGGGAGGCACTTTGAGCTCGGACAGGATTTCTGAGCTACCATTTCAATGAGCAGGATCTGGATTTCCCTTAAGCACTGAGTTGTTGCTGTGTGCTGATAGGTCTCTTATAATCGTGCACGTGTCACTAATGTTAATGCAAAATTGGATGAGTCTTTCAATCAAGGAGACAAACCAGTCAAAGCATAAGAACTGAACCTATTCAGAATTTAGTTAATCACAGGAGCCTTTAAGTTCTACAGTGGTTAGTAACACCTGAGTGTGTCCCCCTCACATGGAATATCTGGTCACCCTAATTCTGATGTCATCATGTGATCAGATTGATTCTGCCGACCAATGACCTCAGCCCCACGTACAGCTATGTTGATAGATCTTTGCTTATAGCGCTGAATGCTGATAGGAGTAGAGAGTATTTGTTTAAGCTCCAGGAGGAGAGCAGAAAGTGACATTCAGCGTTTGCTTCTGGTTTGGAGATCCTGCTGGATTATGTCACTGAATTAACAGTTTGCGCTTACGCTTACGTGCCCTAACTAACACAGCATTAAGGAATTTTTGGTGCAGTTATCTGACGTCTTAATGCTGATTAGGGGAAACCCCTCTGAACACTGGGCTTGCTCAGTGACTCGGCACAGCGGTCGGGTTTCTGCTCGGTGTCCAGCAGGTCGCTCTCTGATCCTCGACCTCCCCTGCAGGGAACGTGGAAGTGCTTCTATCGTGACCAGATCTGCCAGCTGAGAGTCAAATGATTAAGCCACGGCTGTAAATTTTGATTTAGTTTTTTTTCTTAATTTGAGCTACATTTAATGAGATTTCATGTAATGTCTGAAATTATATAAAAATAAAGGAGAGGTTTTAAGGCATTTTACAATCAGGATTATGAAATGTGCATTGTTTTTAATAATAGTCTCACTTCATTTAACATACCATTCCACTAGTTGCACAAATACCAATTCAAATTGCTGAATTGAAACGAATTATTTCAGTTGAATAATGGTCATATGAAATGACTTATGAATTATTAGTTCATGCACATAGACCACACTGTCATATATTTATAGACAAGCAAATATATATATATATATATATATATATATATATATATATAACTTCGACCTATATTTATCTGAACATGACATAAAAACAGGTCGGACCTGTTTGTCATGCTTTGTCAGCACTTCTCTGTTGGACTGGATGCACATGCCCCGGCCAGTGTATATACTAGCTGTTTTACGTACTTGGCCACATGCTAATCTGCAGTGCTTTTCAGTGCCATATCTGTGACTTATTGTGTGCATTTTTAAGATTTGGGCTTTCCCAGCTGCTGCAGGGCTGCTGATGGTCCACACCCAAGGTCATGCAGAAAAACGCCTCTTAGCATTTGTAGGTGTGCATGTGTTGAAATTTCTCAGCGGATAATTAAGTTGATAGAGTTAAGTATGTCAGCTTAGCGAAGAAATGCAAGTCTTGGGCTTCTGTGGATGTCAGGCGTCAGCTTTGCTTGTTGCTTGCCGACACAATGCCTCCATGAGGCGTGGCCTGTTCTGAAACCTGAGCACACCATCGCCTTTTTGGCACATGGGGCATCGCCCTGGCAACCAACTGCCGCCTCTCTCCCGGCAGACATCTGGGCGATCGGCTGCATCTTCGCCGAGTTGCTGACGTCGGAGCCCATCTTCCACTGCCGCCAGGAGGACATAAAGACCAGCAACCCCTTCCACCACGACCAGCTGGACCGGATTTTCAGCGTCATGGGCTTCCCGGCAGGTGGGAGACCCAGAAGTCTGTCCCGCCGTGGCTTCCACATGATCGCTCGTGTGATCGTCACACTGACCTGCACGTGGTACACGCACACACACACCCCCCACCCTGGCAATGCCGCCCACCTGCCTTTCGGCAGCCACTTTTGTCCAGTGATGCACAAGTGAGGCAAACGGAATCCTACTGACTTACATGCCATCTGGGAGTTGATAAGCGGAGGCTGAGCTCGCAATAAACGCCCAGGTATGAGTGTCAGTTCGATTTTATTTGTACAGCGCAGTTTCACAACATTGTCCTAAAGCACTTTACATTATAAGCCAGAGGCCACAGTGACACAAAAACTCCCTAGAAGGAAGAAACCTTGGGAGTAACCACACTCAAATGGGAGAGCCCATCCTCCACAGCTCAGCGGAGGCAGAATCCTAATTTGCACATTCCAGATGTGATTTAATCTGATGCTGGTTACATGTACGTCTTCTAGAACCTAATAAGACCTACTGTTCAAAGAGCAGGAAGTGCAACATTCCGGGAAAAGTGAGCGGTACCAGGCCTGAAGTGGCCCTGGAACAAATGGGTGAAATGAACAGCTAAGCTACACACTTAACCTGAAGCACATTCTGCTTGACAGCTTTTCTCCATTTGCTGTCAGCTAAGTCTTGCATTTCACGTCTCTCGGAATGCATTATCTCGGAAAATAAGCCCCCCACCCCATACTCTACCGAATGCTAGATGTTACAGGTACATGGGGGAACCGTTCAGTTGTCTAGTCGTCTGCTGACTCGTACCCTTGCCAGATACCTCTGGCTAAAGCTTTAGCTGTTCTTTTGTGTTTTTTGGCATAGACAAGGACTGGGAGGACATCCGGAAGATGCCGGAGTATCCCACGCTGCAGAAGGACTTCAGGAGAACGACGTGAGTGGACCCGCGGTGCAGAACCGGCCCGCCGAGTTGGTTCGGAGCTCTCCAGCTCCCCCAGCGCCGTAAAAATCGGACGCGAGGTGCTCACAGGCACAGGCCCAGATGTGTAGCTGTTGTCGTGAAAATCACAATGTGACAAGAGAACAAATTGTTCCAGTAAGGAATCTAATTGTGTGTGGTGTTTAGCTGTGTATTTCCTGCTCTTACTAAACACCCTGCTGCTTCCTTTAATAAAGCTTTACCATATCATCTTTTTGTGTTTTTGTTAATCTCAGGTATGCAAACAGTAGCCTCATCAAGTACATGGAGAAGCATAAAGTGAAACCTGACAGCAAAGTTTTTTTGTTGGTATGTTTTTCTCTGTGTGTGTGTGATTTGTGTGTGCGCGCGCGCGGGCATGCAAGTCTGTGCATGCATATGAACATTTCCCGAATCATAAGATTCTGGTTACTATATCATCTATTTGCCTTAAAATCGTAGAGAAGGGGGATTGTGCTAGACTAAGAGCCTTGTGTTTAATGTGAGACGGTAAGGGTAAGATCTGATACGCACTGTTACGGAGAAGACGCCAGACTTTCCTTAGTGGGGTTCTGACTGTGCATGCGTTTGGATCCTTCTAGCTGCAGAAGCTCCTCACGATGGATCCCACCAAAAGGATCACCTCAGAGCAGGCTCTACAGGATCCCTATTTCCTGGAGGAGCCTCTCCCTACATCTGAGTGAGCCTGAGTGCAACCAGACCTTCACCCCATAACCGAATGTTTAACTGAATCCACATCATGTTGAAATCACCTTTAAGTGATTCACATGGACTCCTAAAAAATGACTTCAAATATTGAGTTAAATATTTGAAGAAGTGAAGATTTTTTTCCAGTTTGTTTAAATCTGGTGCTGGTTACATGTAATGATATTTTGTGGAGGATATTGATTAACTGCGGCTGGTGGCGTGTGGTCGGCTTAAAGACCACAGCAGAGTGAGCGTCACTCTCACCCTGTCATTGCAGTGTCTTCGCTGGCTGCCAGATCCCCTACCCGAAACGGGAATTCCTGAATGAAGATGAACCGGAAGAGAAAACGGAGAAGGTAAAAGCGTCTCCCGAGTGAGCTTGATGGGCGGTCTGGATGGGAGCTCCAACCAGCGTAAATTTCCACAACTCAGGCCGGCTCTTATCGGATCCCTCGCTCCCGCGTGCCATGGGAAAAGAGGCCTGGGCGCAGGTGGCTTTGGGGAAAACGTTTCTATAGCAGCACAGTAGATCTAATGCATGCCTTTTTGTGTGAGAATGCAAGGAGTGTGTCAGTAAGACAGGCATTGTTCAAATATGACCAGGATGCATTTAGGTTCTACGGGGGCTGGGGTACCATGGTCAGCAGAGTGACACATACATACATATGCACATACATACATACATACATACATACATATGTACACCAACCTCATAGTGTAAGTGAAGGATGTCATGGAAAGAATAGTGTAGGTATCACTCTACTAAAAGCCAAAGGCATTCCTAGGAATTTGGCTTGTAAGGTTTAATCTCATAAGTCAGGGACGTAATTACCTTTAATTTCGGTGGGAACAATTTTTAAGCGTTTGAACTGAGATGGGATGACAGGAGGGCACATGCGAATAAGTAGAATTGGGGGGGGCGGAGCCACTGACACAGGGGGATGCGTCTGCCAGGGTGAACTTTGAGAATTTCCCACAAGCTTTGGTTACTCATAAGTGCGAAAAATCTGCGTAATGTTTCGCCGTAGCTCAGCAAAGGGTATTATATAATTTTAATCATGTATGTAAAAACTCGTATCTCGAGGAATACCTCTATCTGTAAGGATCATGCCCTCTGGGGGCCTAGAATGACATGGGTAGGGGCCCTCCAAGGCAGCCATCTGAGCTATTTCTTGCAGTCAAAATGTGAAGGAATTAAAAACGGTAAAATTTGTCTGTCGGGGGTCAGCAGATCGATTGGCCAAATTTCAGAAGATTAACCGTTCCCTCTTTTGCCGTGACCCTAGGCTGTAGCTTCATATAGCCTATGCCTGACTCCGCCCCGGCGGCTAAGGTTAGTCCTCAATTTTTGCATACATTCGATTAATTGTGTTCTCTTCACAGGAGACGTTAGTCATTAGTCTTGTATCTCTGCTCTGTTAATTTCGGCCGTTTAGCTACTCTTTGCCAGTATGCCTGGCAGTAAATACCGTCAGAATCCAGTATGACATGAAAGCTGAGGAGGGTTAGGTCTCAGAGTAGGAATAGTCCATTGCAGCTGGAACGGGGGGGGGCAACTTTGTCTATCCCAAGAGGTGTCAACCCCTACATTATGGTAAGCCCGCCTCTGCGTGTGAGATCCAGCCGCTGCAGCTGGATTCTGGCGGTAATGTTGCGTAAAGACTCTTTGGCTACTTTTTCAGTAATCATACGCATCGCTTGTTAGCCGATGCCCCAAACAGAAACGTGTCCAACCTCACTTTTTCCACTGCCTACCGTGTAGCTGGATTGGCTCCATCATAACGTCGTTAGCTAAGCTAACACACTGTACCTGTAAATGGATGATCCAACACACTGGTGGACATTGTCCTCTCTTCATGCTGAATACATTAGCTTCCCACTATCCAGGATTGTCCCACTCAGATTCAAGTCATTTCCAGAACAAATTAACATCAAAAAACACCAAAATAGCTTAGAGTTGTGCTGTTTACCTCAGTACTTGTTTACATCAGGTCGCACCCATATTGGGTTTCATCAGGAAATTCTTCTAAATGAAGCCACTGTTTGTAAGTATTCATTCCATCCATCCAGCTTACAGAATCACGGTAGGATGGCCAAGCAGAACTGAACAGGAAAGTGCCCTGAATGGGATGCCAGTATATGTTTTTGCGCAGGACTTCAAAACCCAAGCAAGGATACATCCAGTCATGTTACGTTTCGTGACTTTAAACACCATCTGTTTGAACATTTTTTAACATTTCATCGTAACTGCCCCAGCCGCACTCTGCATTTCTATTTATGTTATTTAGCAGATGCCTTTGTAAAAAGTGATATAGGAGTGAGACAAATAGCACATTACAACCATACACGGTGTCGGGGAGTCGACTACGCAGAGCTGCCAGTGAATGGCCAGGTACAAGTGCAAGCAGGGCTCAGTTTGTCATGGGATGCACATGGATGGACTCCCCCGTGGAAAAAAATGACTAAAACCATATATCACCCCCCTTCACAATCCCCTTAAATACCCAGCCGGAAGACTCTGAACTGCAGCTCAGTTTAATCTGGATGGCGCGATTGTCCCGACGATAAAATGTGTTAGGAGCGAACGGGGAACAGGGGATGGTATCGGGCTTGGAGAGGAGCCTCTGGAATAGATGAGCGGATATGGTTCAGTAGCTCATTCCTCTGCCCCGCACCCATCTTCTCCCACACAGAACCAGACTCAGCAGCAACACCAGCAGACGCAGGCTCAGACGCAGACACAGACGCAGCAGGCCGCTGCACAGCAGGCTCCCTCGCAGCAGAGCTCTGCTCAGACCAATGGCACGGCGACAGGGACTGGGGCCACCGCTGCGACAGGGCTGCAGCATGGCCAGGATCAGGCCCCACCCAACAAGAAACCACGCATGGGGCCTTCGGGGGCCCCCTCGGGCACTGGGGTCATGCAGTCCGAGTACCAGGTGGGAAGTGGTGTCACCTCATTTGCTGTTTCCATAGCGATGTTGCGCTGGGCTCCCCTGGGTCCTAAACACCTTGCAAAGGTTCTGAATGTGAGACACACTGCAATCAGCAGGCATGTTTATCGGAAATCATGTCAAGTAATAAATACTATGCATCAGGAAGTCTTGTTCCCCAGCTGTTCACGCGGCACTTTAATCGCAATGGATATCGTAGTGTTTTCAGATCCACTCAGAGTTCTCACCCACACACTTCTGTGTAACACATCAGGAACATCAATAACTATGACGGCTTCATCCCCTAAAGAGATTCCTGTAACTGAACTGCAGATTTACTAAGCGGAATGTTTAATCTTTCCTTTAATTTAAGTGTCAATAGAAGTTGCACTTAGAGTTTATGAGTAGTGTGTTCGGAATGACTGACATATTTCCTCGTGACAGGAATATGATTTAACAATTTTTCTGGAATTTTGAGCTTGCCATAAATGGTCAGTCCTGAATGTTGTAATTTTTCATTTCGAGGGGTGTTTCTTTAAAATAACTGATGAAAGGTTTGTTGCACAAGAAGGTTTTAAACAAAGCATTTTCAGTCCAGCTCAATTTCTCTAAAGCGACCCCACCCCACCCCCGCCGACCCTTTGGGAACCAGACCTGCTGTTTTTAGCGGAATTCTTCCATGGTTCCATCTCAGCATAACAGCCTGGAAAGACCGTCCGGTCACAGAGTACACGCCCAAACTCACCTCGTAGTCTAAATAAAGAGGAGAGTTTCATGCCTGTGTCAAGGAGCACTGGTCAAGCAATAAATCACAGCGATTATGTGACGGTGCCAGTAACCTCGGAGCCTGTATGAGGGCGTAGAGCAACAGAACAGGTAGAGCTGTCCGGACTCAATCTACACAGGGCTGCCAGAGCGTCGTGTCGTAATGTGGCGGGGGTTGTGGTTATATTTAAGACAGACCAGGCGGTGCGGGGGTGACAGCTGCAGGCCGCCCCAAAGTCACATCTCAGCAGTTGTATAAATATCCCCGTGCCCCGCCAGGCAGAGTATCCAGCTGCACAACCACTCAAGAAGGCCAGACTTCAGGCTTTCCTTTCATTGTAGGCCTCCCAGTCCACCAGCCCATGCAGGCCTGTCTCTCTCTCGCAGAGCATATATATACCTTCACTTGGGTTTGGCCCACTCCGGAGAGTCATGATTAAAGAGGGCTGATGGCTGACATTCTCACGGGGGGGGGGGTTGCAGTGCTGAGAGGGCATTCATTTAGTGCCTGTTACCGCAGCGCCCCCTTGTGGCACGGTCACTGAATGTCCGCGGCGCCATTCTGTCTGAGCCTTCAAATCCCGACAGTGACTGGCATGATGCCAGCCTACACGCAGCTTCTGTCCAGGCACAGATTGGACCATCCCGATCCGGATGGGGCCGGCTGCTGTAGGAGCCCGACGCTGCTAAGACCCCTACATGGTTTATGACCGGTACTATCTGGTCTGTTAGCCGGTTCCGGCCTGTTCAGAGTTGGTTCATTACTGGCTAAGTACAGGTCGCGCACCAGTTTCGATGACCAGTTTTTAATTCATAATCAGTTCTTGGGAAAAATGTAACCGGTGGATATGTGTGTGATGTGTACGGATGTGTATGAGCTATTGGATGATCTTTCAGTCTTTTTTTCTGAAATGTATCTCTCTCTACCTGTTTCGTAGCACTCCAGTTCCCGTCTTGGTTACCAAGGCAATGTCCAAGGCTCTTCTCAGTCCCAAAGCACCATGGCATATTCCTCTACTTCCCAGCAGAGTTCCCAGTATTCCCACCAGTCACACCGCTACTGATGTTTGGCTTATCCTTAGCCCCTAGCCTTGCCCTCACTCATACTGGAGAACCGTCACTCCCAAACACTCTTCCCCCGATCATTCTCCTGCAGGCCATATCCCTGACACCAACACGCACCCCCCAGTATGACCCCACCAGGGATCTGACCCTCAGCCTCCCACCCCAAAGACTCCCTCCCCCCGTACCTAACCCCGCCCATGTTTGTCTAGCCCTCGCCCTGACTCAGGGCTTCTGCAATATGAAGGCAAATTCAACACAGGAACCAAAAAAAAAACAACAAGCCCTCTTTCACCCTTAGATGAAGAGGGAAATGCAAGGACAAGAGAAGAAGAGAGAAGCCACGCAGAGCCTCTGGCACGGTGTCCTCTCAGACCCCAGGCACTTGTATGGGAGGGAGGTGGCACCTCTGTCCGTTTATATACCGCACCTTTTCTATTCGTTCGACAACGGACTTGTTTCGTTCGCTCTGCTGAGTTTTTAAGTTTAATTTGTTATGTCTGTAAATATTTTTTGGTATCAAACAGACGGGACGAAGCGCAGGAAACAAGCCCTTTACACACAATGGTATCTCACGCTGCACGATTCCCTTTACGTATTTTAATTTTTTTTTAAATATCAATGAGAAAATAATAAAGGAAAAAAAATCAACCCGGTGCTTTCTGGGTTTGAGGAAGAAAGAAGGAAAAAAACAAGCTTCTCGGAATTATCCCAGCTATATATCTGTCGTCCTGAAGTCCCTTTTGTACAGATGGAACATTGACTCCACAGGTGGCTCCATTGCGGGGGATGTGAGCTCTGCTTTATAACCATACTTTGTTAGTGACGTGGATTCACGTTGAGTTCTGTCTTTCTGTACCTCTCAAGCGCCATTCCTCACCAAGACCCCCCCCCCCATCCATCCCCAGCAAGAGACCATCAGTTGTACTTTCCATTTGACAAAAATGGTTCCCTAGTTTGTGTGTTGGGGTGAGCGTACGAGAAGCAAGAAATATGGCATCTAATTATCCAATATGAATGTAAACGTCCCATGGCATCAACCCTGCGAATGCAGCCATGCCCAGTTGCTGGAGTTGGGCATCTGAGCAGACGACCGTGCCAGCAGGAGTCAAAGGTTAGGCCAAAAGCATGTCGCTTGTCAGAGCAGCTAAAGGTTATCAGCCCAACACCTCGGGGCTTCACCGTTTATACATGTAATTTTTTTGTTATTGTTGCGGCTGTTGTTGTTATTGTAAGTGAACTCTGAGGGATTGCACTGGCAGCTCGATCTCCACTTAACCCAGGAACAACAAGGCGTGAAGAGCCCAGCTTCCCCTCTGCACCTCCTCTTCTTCAATGAGCACTGATGTTATTCTCCTTCTTGGAGCAGAGCAGAGGAATTGGAAAAGAACGATGTTGGCTGGGGAAGGAGGTCGCCGCTAAGGATCTCCTCTCTCTCTCTATCCCTCTCACAGGCTGTCGCTGGTGGTAACGCTCAATATGATGTATAATAAGTATGACATCATTCTCTAGTTTCTTATATCAGTGCTCAGCCAGAACAAGAGTCAGCAGTGTCAATAGTGATTTTAATTTTGATGACGGCATCTTTAAAGCTCTTTAAACTGCCTTCGTTGTGCGATCAGCCAGTGTAGTCAGCTTGCCTGTAATAGGAATCAGCACGCTCTTCTTGGAGCAAGTATCGGCCCCCCGGTGCTCACCTGTCGTGAAGAAAGGCCTTTTATCTTGGCTTTGATGGGCATGATGGCAGCCGGCTGATCCATCCACCTTCCACACTTGAGAGAGCGTCTTTAATGGGAACATCGTCAAGGGAGGATCTCACCCGTCAGTCATCATTCAGCGATAGTGACGGTACAAGACCGAACATCCTCAGTGGCTGTTCTGGCATTTTCCGCCGATGACGAAAGCTTGCTTTGTTCTGTTTTTATAATTTTATTGTAAGTTCTACTGTCTTTCTGCCTTGGCCCTGCAGTGAACAGGCCGAGTAAGCCTATTCCAGGCGCGCGACACTGATGTTCTTGGGGTTCATCAGAAACTAGCAATATTGCGCTCAGAGTTTTCCACGTCTGCACTGGGAGCGTCAGAATGGATGCCGGGACACTGGCCGACCGATTGGGCGTGACCACGGTCCTGACTGTTTTCTAAACGTCCTTTGTATGAAGATTTGTTACTGTCGTTATTATTATTGTTGCTGTTTTGTTTTCTTAATTATTTTTTAAGTTGCCGTTGTACCTTTTTATTACCCTACGGTCAGACGCAAAGGGCCAGGTGATACAGCCTTCCAAAACCGTGGTGTATTCTGGGAAATCCAACCAGCAGCTTTTCAGAAGTTCTTTGGCAGACTTCTTTTCTATGCTTAAATTACGGTTAACGAGCGTAACGGCTCCACATCCTATTGCTCTGAAGTAAACTACTTAAGCGAGGTTTTAAAGTATTACACTGTATGCAGCCCGCGCTGGGGCAATACCAGGCATACAGTTCCTATGCAAAACAAACGGGAAAAAAAAAGCTTTTACTTGCGTATTGCCTCGGTTTTATTAAGGGGCACGGATCTCACAGGTTTCTTATGGTTGAAACTTTATTGGTTTTTAAATGATTTGGATATCGATTTCTTATTGTGATTCTTACAACTAAATGTTGAATCATGGGATTTGGCGTACATCTCCTCTTTCTCATTCATTACTGCATTATGAGAATTATATTCTAAATGATATATTGTAAAAGAGAGCATGTATATAGACAGTATACCATCATATTTATTATTTCCGTATATATATAGAAAACATAGATATATGTTTCGAGGTGTTTTGAGCACTTAAGAGACTTTGACCTGGAGTGGATCTGTGTCTTACAGAACCCAAGTACAGTACTTATTTGATCATGGGACTACAGTAAATTTGCCTGTCGATGCCATAGCGTATAATAGAAGATAATTTACACTGTAAAAAGATACCTAATAAGATTTCATTAGTGTAATGCTTAGTATGTCATTGCCATTTTATTCTGTAATGATACTAATGGAGTTCGCTCAAATATTTTCCTGGATCTCCATTCGGTGTCGCCTATCAGCTGCTGCCTTTTCTTCTTTTATTTCCTGTATATATAATGCATTTTTCAAAGAAAACAGACAGATGTGACTTTTACTAGAGCTTCGGACTCACCGTACATTTCAGCGTATGCTCAGTGCCTTTTAATCCTGAGTTTTGACCTCATGGTTGCCGTCTCGTACAAAATCCGGGACATGTTTTACGTTGGCCTTTTTGTGTCGTGTGTGCGTGTGTTTTTTTCCATCATTATTTTTGTATGTTTTTCATAACTGATTTGCATCTCTTAATCATTTTATTATTTACCGTAGGCAGCAAGCAGCTAAATATCACTGTCAATGTTAGGAAATTGTAAGAAAAACCAACAGATAGTTGATGAAATATTAACTTTGTTTCTATGCGTCGATATTGTTTTTCATTAAAGTACATTTGAGATGATTCATTGTAATGCATTGCTATGATAATTGTTCTTACTGCACTGTTCTTGCTGAAATATTTAGTAGGAAATTAATACTATTTAATTTTTTATATAATGTCTTGTTTAGACACTAAACATATGGCAGTTGTAAGACAATAGGGTGAGAAAAGGAGTCTTATGTATGTATAAACACATAACGATTTGATCTGATATAGATCCATGTCATAGTGCACTCCTAAGTCTGCACCTCCTCACAATGTCCCTTTTATGTTTCTTGCATGTGCTCGTCCTTTCTGGTCCAGAACTTTTTAGGCACTTACTCCAGTCTTTGAAAGTGGGTACGGACACCGACTAGAGGACAGGGACAGACATTTGGCCTGCAGAGATCTCCCGCAGCCGGTCACACTCTCAAAGCCAGCAGACTCCCTTCCGTAGGCTCCTTTACGGCAGGGTGACATTTTCCATGCATTCTGCATGTCTGCATGCAGGTGATTCCTGCAGCCAAGTTGCTTTTAGAAATTCCTGTTGATTCGCCGCAAGAACCTGGCTCTCAATTGAGTGTTCACATATCTGGATCATCAACTGTCAATTGGAATAAGCTGTAATTAAACTTTAAACAAGTGTGTATGATGTGGGGCATTGAACAAGCAATCAAATGAACGATCAAACGAATCCCAAACTGTTTTCTGACCTTGTGGTTAATGCCCCTTGAAAATGTTCTCTTCTGCAATGATTTGTGCGAAGGATGCTTCACGATGGCCGTCTCGTAACAATACCGGTGTTTATTCCACTCCCACATTCCACGCTCTCTGGAGATCCGCTGCCGTCTTTGGGGGGGGGGGGGGGAGAAAATCTCTGCAGGCAAAAGTGTCTTTCTGCTCCCGTGTTCTCCGCATCACCACATGTGCGTGCGTGTAAACTCGTGTGTGGTATACGCAACAGATCAGAAAAACTAAACTGTGTCCATAGCAATAACACAGTACAGAAGGAAAGGATCATTTATACTTTACTGCTGCTTTTAGCGATGTTGTCCTGATTTCACTGTACAAATGACTGTTAAATGAGGAAAAAGTAATGTATATTTATTTTATATCCTCCATTGTAATAAAATCTCTTTTGCTTCAGGTGGAAAACATCTCTTTTGTGCTTTTGTGTGTGTATCGGTTGGACCATTCTTGTGGGCTGGAGTGTATTTAACTTACATTCAACGGTAGTGAACTTAAGTGCGCGTAAGGGGGGGCAAGCTCACTGTTTGCAATGTAGTTGCACCATGGAAATCACTGCAATTTTGTCTTACCATCTCTGACAAATGGCTGTTGGTTCATGAGTTCATATCTAGAGTATAACAGTCCAGACCAACCAGTTGAGTGTAAACCAACCAAAAGGTTGATTGAAGCAAAATCTTAGCCTGGACTTTTACTCTCTGGACCTGAACTACCCACCTTGATGGTCCATGACTGTCAGGGTAACGGCATGCTGACACACAGGCATTTAGTGCCACACTCTTTGTTGGCAGAGAGGAGCCTGGGAGTGAAGAGGCAGCCGCAGACTGGCCCCTGGGGTTCTTTAGCCAATCAGAGCTCTCCTCCCCTCCAGACATTCAGCTTCAAGGCCTCACCCCAAAGTTGCTGATGTAAGCCGGGCACCCGCGTGTGACATGTCTACTCTGCCACCACCCACAAGCTCGCGATGAAGTGGAGAAAGACAGTGTTGGATTATGGTCCCGATTTAAAGAGCGACACTGTAAGTAACGC
Source organism: Isichthys henryi (assembly GCA_026776945.1). Lineage (NCBI taxonomy): Eukaryota > Metazoa > Chordata > Actinopteri > Osteoglossiformes > Mormyridae > Isichthys > Isichthys henryi. The sequence goes on from JAODJX010000041.1 coordinate 3,537,338, forward strand.
TTTTAGCCACGTCTGTAATACAGACCACAGTGGCGCTGTGGGACCAGATGCTACCGAGGAGAAACGGTAAGAAGCAAACGGGGAAAACTGCCCGTCTGCAGTAAGCAGCAGGAAAGCAGTGATTGACAGCAACCACCTGGCACTAGTTTGGCTTTAACATCTTCGCTCAGTGTGTAAACATCATTTATAAGCGATCCGCCCGAGTTGTTTACCAAGGGTGGAGAGATGTCAGTCTCAGTTAAGTCAATACCCAGGTGCTCTTCTGCATGGGCATAGTGCAGCTGGTTGTGATTTCTGACACATATTTTGGAAACCAGTCGTAGGGACATGCAAGGCCCCTGAAAGTATAGGGGTACGCAACCCTGCCCCCCTTAGATAAAAACTGTTTTAGTCATCATTATTCCCTTTTGGGGCTCCTGTAAATCTAATGTTTTATGACCTGGGGCCACACTGCAGTCATTTGCTTCGGGGAATTCAGTTTTGTATAGCGCCTTTCACAGAAGTGGCCCCAAGCCTTTACGTGGGTGTGTTTTAATGCATTGTTACATCATATATACAGAATAATACAAGAGGAAAAAGGCAAGACAAAAGAAAAGAAAGCCGGGTGACTGCAGAGAAGAGAAACTAAAATTCTGAAGCAAGGAGATAAAAAGCTCTGAGTCAACTGGCTGCCCAACCCCACCGGCGCATGCTAACATTATATTACAGGCCACTAAATAAAATTTCACTTAAGCATTAACCACTGACAGTCACTAAGCGAAGCTTCCGTGAAAAACCAAGTAGTAGGTAATCCCAGTATCTGCCACTAGGTGTCGCTGTTACATACGCCCGAGCTACTTTTGACGAACCAGACTGATTTTGCAAGCCATGCAGTTTTCTAAAAACGGTGACCAGGTTCCATTTCCCTGTGGCTAGAAAAATCGGACCTTCCTTCAAAACGGAGTTCGGAACGAATACTCTGAAGCATAAACTTCGGAGGTGGGACTCATTTCCAAAATCAGCAATTATTGAATCAGAAAAATTATATTGTGTATGCTTGGACAGGATGCCTAGAGTAAAATATATCGACTCATAGGGAAGAAACAGTGACATTACATTCTCCTATAGTGTCACAAACAGATTCCACTTCTCACAGTAATAATGGATATCGCACTAAATACACGTTTATTTAGCTTCTATAATAACCAGTTTTCCCTCTTCTAAATCTGCTTATATTCTTGGCCCTGGTCACATATAACTGTCTGCAGCCATTTCATCAACCTTTAATTAAGCTTTTGTTTCATTTTAACATATCCAATGGGTGGCACATTCTAGTGCATTTTCTTAGCTTAATGGACAAAGCCACAGAACGGTGTATACATCAGCAGGGAATCCGCTGGCTGGTCACTGACATCATTACTGACCCTGTAGGGAGAAAATGCTCTGCCCCCCCCTCCTCATTCTCTAATCATTTGGGTAAATTTATTAGCTGGAGAGTACACAGCAGAATGTATTAACATAGATGTGTTCCCATTTTCACTCGGTCTCGAGGTTCCCCTCCCTGCAGATGAATTATTGAGTAACGCCCCCTGGAGCCAGCATAAGGCTACTGGTTTGAGTCCACGCGACTCCGATTGCGCAGTGGTGCTGATCCTCTCAGGCAGCTCTCACGAGAGATTAGCACATTCCACACCGAGGTCTTGGGGTGGCCCCTTCCAGATTCTTCAGGGAGTTTATCGTAGGAAATCACATCAGCAGGGTGGGCTGGGATACGTGAGACGTGATACGTGATTGCTTGGTGAGGCCATGAAAAGCCAGTCTATAGGACCTTATAACCGAGATTCGGAGGTGCTGATCAAGGCTTGAACCTTGGACTGACTGCCTTTCCGTGCCTTATTTTGGGAAGCCTGGTAGTTTGGGTACTGGGCACTGACAGTGTATGACACATGACAGCGTATGTGACATGGGTTTACCAGGTCATGAAAGTGTGTGTTCAGAGCTTGTAGTTTTTCAGCTGTACTTTTCACTCGTTTTTGTAGACCTTTACAGCAGTATTTTCCTGCTCATTTTAATTCTGCTAGTCCTTCCCCTCCATACAGTAATCCCGGGCAGGCAGAACCCTCTTCCTTCCTGCTAGACTGATGATAAGGAGAACCGGGTAAATTTCCTTGTATGTTAACAGCTTCTGAAATATGTTTCTATTTTTAAAAATCACACAAATCACACGTCACCCCTTACGTTATTATGTCTTAATGCATTTTGCCAGTGTAAAACTGAAATGATCAAAAAAAATAAATAAAATCATTAGAATTAATTTGACATATCTTGCAAGGTTAGACTGCCTATGTTTGAACTGCACTGTCCCTCCCACCCAGGTTTATGTTCAGCGATTGCAGTCCTATCTTCACCCCACCCCCAGCACCACTACCCCCCTGTCCTATCTCCTGGCACCCCAACCAACATGACTGGTCTACAGCCATCACTGGAACAGTGAAATTTCTAACCGTGGTAAGTTGCAGTCTGTGCAGGTACAGGTTTAACCTACCCAAGTGCAAAAGGACTCCAGTGAAGTAATATCCCAATGCCAGTTAAACCATTACAGCTCTTCCTTGACAGCTCTTAATTTCTGAACTGTTTAAAGAGAGTTGGAGCTGCATACACTGTGTCCCAGTAGGAGCAGGGTTAAGAGCCTCTGTGCAGGAAGAACACCAGACGATTATCAAAATAGCACAAGTACACTTGGATTAAACTGGCTGAAGCATGACCTGAAGCTGTCGTCGCAAATCGCATCCTCAGTGCTGAGCCGCCGGGGCTTGTCCTCCGACCGTGAGAAAGGCCCCCCTCTTTGCCAGGAATGTGGGTGGTCACGCTCCTTCCCGGGAACCTTATCGCTGTAGAGCCCTTAGCTTTGCTTCTCTGTTTTTAGGACCCTCATCAAAAACCTTTTTTTTTCTTTTTTTTGCGACTGCAACAGTTTTGACCCATTTCTCTGAACTGCCTGTTCGGTTATCTTAAACCTGTGGTAGACAGTGTGCAAACTAAAGCTCCTGTGAAGAAACAGCAAGGTAGATAAAGATTCGGTTGGCTGAAGAAACTCCCCCATGACATCATCTGAATTACAAGAGCGCTCTGGTTGACAGTGGGTACAGTTTTCCCTCCATTCCAGTTTGTTATCTAAGGGGATTCTGTGTGATATGCTGGATTAATTTCCTTCTTCAGGTGAATCTGGAGCATGTGGCATATTCAGAAACTGTCAAGGAGACCAACTGACAGCTTGCACCCAACAGGCCACTAGCAAAACATTGCAGTGTCGGCAATATTTGGCATCAGATTTCTTTTGGCCGATTTTTATGTCTTCGATGAATAGTTGCGCCATGTGGTCAATATCACTCAATAAAGCTCACACACCATCCAATAACAACCATATTTAATGCAATATTCTAAGCCAGAAGATCTTCACTTGGGATGCGCACCAAACACCAACAAACCAAAAATTTTAAGAGAGCGATATGGAGACTTTCATAGGATTTCACCAGTATATGGAACGTCCAGGGACTCGAATGGCTGGTAAGTACCCCCTCCATTCTGAAACTGTATACTGAACGCTTGGCAATACATGCTTTGTGCTTCAGACCTCAAAGCCCACCACACTCTCAAGCTCTCATCCACGGTGGGTGGGCCACAGGCCCCCACAGATCGAAGAAGCCAGCCTGTGCGAGTCACCACATGAAGCGGACGCCAATTCAGCCAGAGGACGAACGTGCGCCCGGTTTTTTCCCGACAGTCTCCCGCAATCGTATGGTTTTTCACTTACCCTCGCGTGTGGGTCTGGATGCAGCGGCCAGGAATAGAGACGGAGCAAGGAAGGCTGGCGGCTTCGCATCTGCCGGGATGAGTCTTTAAAAAACAGGGGACACCTGTTTATGACGCCAGTCCTAGACGACTTCAATCATACAGTTTAACAAGAAGGCTGGCCTCAATGACACAGAAAAGTACACTTGCTACCACAAATGTAAAGCATAGTCTTACCCAGAACATGTGTCTTTATAATCTGTGACGAAGACAGTGGTGTACCGGGTTTGCCCCTCTGAAGAATATGGCCTCAATTTCGACATGCTGAGGTAAAGAGGGTCATTTACACTATTATCCATAACCTTAAAGTAACACTTGTCATTTATAGGACAATTTTCAATTACTCTCATAAATTAAAGACATCCAGTCAACAGCAATACGCTGCTTTTGATCCCACAGCTTCAGTTAGTGTTTATTGCTGTGATAGGCATGCGACTTTATTAATGGAGCAAACATCAGCCGGACTAGCAACAAACGTAGAGTAAGGAGCAAAAGGAGAATGAGCTTTTGTGACCAGTTATCGCAAAGCGCTATTCACGCCCCCATCTTGCATTCCGCACGGGCAAAGAGACACTTCACATCAAAAGTTCTCAGTATTTATAGCCAGCCTAAAAGGAAAATAATAATAATCATCATAATAATTTTACAAAAAAACATCTATAGAAAATCTAATATTATGGCAAACTGGACGGAACAGCGCAGAATATAAAGTCAAATGAAGCTCCATTTCTGCATTTTCTGGGTGAATACACGTTTTTCTAGTCATCCTATACACAGCCGTGCATAACTGACTAACCTATGTGGTAGTAGGCATAACATTAACATCATACGGAGTGTAAAAGGACTGACTGTCCAACGTGGGCACAAGACATAGAAAAAAGGTCGTTACCCTTTGTTAAAGTTTGCCCAGGCAGATATCATGCTTGGAGCAAAATAAATAAATATATATTTATAAGTACTGTAATAAAGCTCTATGTTACAATTCAGTCTTGCTGATGTTCTAGCCAGTGAATATTTTACGTTTTGAAAATTCAGTAGCTCTTTCCTTTGAGTTGCTCGCACATTTGTCCTTTTAAGGGAATACTTAAAGACGAAGTGCATAACGTTTCAGATTTTAGACGCAAATATATGACCTGCTGTGTATTAATCTGAGGCATGGAAAAACAGCCAGGATCATGTCAGCGCTTTTCATAATAATGAGTACAAGTATTTCAGCGCAGAATTCATTTAGAGCGTCTCGCCCGGGATATTCCGCCCGGCTCGGGTCGCCTCTGCATCCGCATGGTCCTCCCACCTGCTTTCCTCCCACGTGTCTAGCGGCAGTTTCCACTTGAACAATAACTAAAAGTCCCCCCCCCCCGCTTTCTTTCCCTCTCCCTCCGCTAGCAGACCAGCCCCCACCCCGTCTTCCCAGCCATCATTTTCCCCTCGCTTCAGATTTTCCAGTCTCGCGATAGGCGCTCGTTAGCGCGGCCGCCATATTGTGTGACAGTATTTTGATTCGTATCTCTTTGGAAGTTAGGAAGGAAAATAGAAAATAGGGGGGAGCAGAGGGGGGACGAAGACGAAGAGCTGTCAGAAGAATTCCCGAGTCTCCGAAACGGCGGGGGGGCCGCGGCACTCTATCTCCCCCCGACTGAACCACCAAAACAGAAAAGGCCCGTATAGTATTATTCACCCCCCCCCCTCCTCCCCTCAGCGAAGCCGCTCCTCTCCGTCTTTCTGTCGGCACCCCGGCCCAGCGGAGATCCGGTGGCGGCGTCTCGGGTATTGAAGGTGGCCCGGGGAGCGGCGGCGGAGACGGTGAGAAAGGCCCTGCCGGTGGATCGGACGGGTTTGGGGGGGAGGAATTAGGCGTCTGGGTCTAAGCCGTCAAACGCAGGTATCTGACGGCCGTTCAGCGGTAGTTAAAACAATTCGCCCACTTCCAAACATCCCCGGTGAGATGAGGAAAAAAAATCTCAGTAAGTTTTCAGGTGTCGGAAAAGTTTCTGTGCACATCGCTTACCTGGGCATTATAGGCTGTCGGTTCCGTCCGCGTAGCGTCGGCGGTGCGGAGCGAAGACCGGGTACAACTTGTTTGTTCACAGTCATTTAGCGAGAGACTTTTGGGAAACGTGGTGACAGTGCGTGTTTCTGGGTGCTCGCACCCCTCGGCCTTCGTGCAGCACCGCGGGGATCCAGGCACGTCGGGACTGCGCCCGCATAGCTGCTACTCTCACATTCTTAACTCTTAAAATGAGTCTTTTTCTTAACTGTTGGGTCACGTTAAAATTCTGAGATTTTTTTTTCCTATTGCCGGAGTTGGTCTTTAATCCTTTGCGGCTCGGTAATTTGGTTACTGTTTATGTATGTATATATTTTCTTGGTTAATTGGTACGTGTCGTTTACGTCTGAAAATGATACCAAATACTTATGCTTTGGTAATGACTAAGGATAAAGTTCGTGTGGCGTAAGAGCAGTAAGCTGCCAGCCCCCACCCTAAAGTGAAGCCGACGTCTTTTTCGGAGTAAAAAGAGCCTCGAATTAAAAAGGAACCGGGAAGGTGTCCTCGATGTGCCGTGGTGTCGCCGTGATCCGCTACTCTAGTTAATTTAAATTAAATGGAGGTCCAATACTTCCATTCTTTGCGTATATATGCATATATATCTATCTCTTATCGAATTCCGTAGTTAGTATGAGTCCCCCTCATTAATTTTCTGCTCAGACTTATTTTTATGTGTAAATATGGACAGAGGAGTTAATGCAGACTACGATGTAATAAGACGCGCGAGGCGAGCGGAGCGGAGCGTGGCACCTTGGCTCGCTGCTCCTGTGAAGCGCTCGTGCCTCTTCACGCGCGGTATGAATGAGCTCACTTTGCACGGCAGCTCCTCGAGCGGACCTGTCAGCCTGTTGTTATCACGAAAGCCTCACACTTCCTGTAAGCAAACCACATGCTGCTGTCAGGTACGATTTTGTGCATGAAGGATATATACCGGGCAGACCACCACGAGCAACCGTGACGCTTCTTTTTGGTTTTGTCTCGTTACAGTTGTTTATTACGTACATATCGTATTGGTCGACATTAAGTTAAAAGTAGATTTTTACATTTAGAATTTACCTTGCATATGCATACTGTAATTTGCTCGGTCTGTGGTTTTCTTAATTGATATGAGTTTGCTAATGGTACTCGACTGTAATCCATTGAAACTGAAATGCTTAAATATTACGCAGGAATCCTGCATATATTTCTCTTGGCTTCATAGTTCCGCATCTACTATCACTGCTGTGCTGTTTTTTGGGTGTTGATAGTTGTTAGATAGTTTTGGTAGATGGGCACAGGAAGGAAGTAACAGACACCCCGGAATGACTATCCATTGGGCAGACGAGCAGTCTGTTCATAGGTGGGTGGTGGGGGGGAGGTGTTGCTCAGATCACTAAATTAGGAACTGGCACTCAGTCGAGCATGCCAGTTTAACATAACCAAATTGTTTTAATCCGAAGTATATTGTGACTGATGAAAACATCACCAAGGCAAATGCACTAGGTTTTGTGAACGACTTGAGGAGCATTGAGCATCTCACGTTGGTGCATACTCCAAGCTAAGTGCTAGTGGAAATACTGAAAGCTGTCTGTAGATGTTGGCTATTTAGCTAATGAAGTCAGGGTAGAGCAAGCTCTCAGTTATCACAAACAAACTCTGGTCAGTGTGATCTCCACTGAATACTGTTGCTGCATTTGTACTCACCCTTATGGCTTCTTTCACATCCAAGGCTAGCTCACTTTCCAGACATGTTCTGGTGAGGAAACGTCGAGCCAGCATGTTCTCTTAGACTTGTCAGGAAGAGACAAATCACCTAAATAGTCTTATCTACATGCACACTATGCAAGATAATCAAATGAAAACACCATGTATATATTTGATGGTATAATGTTATCTTAGATTTGAGGGGAAATTGGCTCCAGGGTCTGAAATTGTGTGTGTATGTACTATTTATTAAAAAAAAGAAAACTGCCCACAGTTGAGTAAAGAACTGATTCAGCCAATGAACTGTGATAGTCTGGGATATTGTGATGATGCATAGCCTGAGATTTGCATCAGACTTAAGGCTATTTACCATATATAGTACTGTAAGTATGTTTTTCAAAACGGTATCCTGTGTGTATATGTATGTATATGTGTATGTATGTATGTATATGTATATATGTATGTATGTATGTATGTATGTATGTATGTATGTATGTATGTATATGTATATGTATGTATGTATGTGTGTGTGTATATGTATGTATGTATGTATGTGTGTGTGTATATGTATGTATGTATGTATGTGTGTATA
>JAODJX010000041.1:3590592-3615614 GCA_026776945.1 Isichthys henryi
CATTGCTTCCGGGATAGGCTCCGGACCCCCCGTGACCCAGTAAGGATAAGCGGTTTGGAAAATGGATGGATGGAAGTTACACAGACTGCTTGGCTGTTGTGGCTCATAATGGAATCACTTACATCTAACTGCTCTTTGGTTGGTTCAGGTGAACGATCTGGAATTTCTAAGTTAGCGGGGTCATCAAAAGGGTCATCGAGAATGACAGTGTGGTTAATTCTGTAAGAGAGCAGATGACACACAGAAACTGTCGTATGGCACTATGTGACCACAAACAACGTATAAATCACTGACACTGAACAAACGAGTTATTGGAAATAAATGTACTGCTACTAATTGAGAGGTCACATGGTAGACTAATAATCCGCTGAATCACTGTTTTATGTATATTTGAAAATGCAAGACAAAAAAACACTGATGTGACAAACCTAAGGTACTCAGTGAGCACTCTCCGATTGCATCGGAAAATAGACTAATTTAAATGGCATTACAGAATACAAAACTTAGGAAAGACTACAATGGTATACTACAGAAGCCTAAAGCTTAATTTAGGATATCCAAAATATGAGACCCATCACCACGAAATGAGTCTTATGGGTGTATTTCTTCCAGTGCAACTTAAGACTCATTTCGTGGTGATGGGTCACATATGCTACACTCAGTGCAAACACAACAGCTCAATTTAGTTTGTGTTCACACAAACCTTATATCCTGGAAGGGGATGAAATTCTGATCCACAAAAGCCTCATTTATCTTGTTCAAGATGTCCATCCCTTCAGTCACTTCTCCAAACACGGTGTGAACCCCATCCAGGTAGTCCAAGTTGTCACCCATTGTGATGAGGAACTAATCAACAGAGGAACTGATAGGTTAATACCTTTGTGATATATCGCATATCATTAATGACTTCAACATTTTCACCATTGTTAGAATATCATTGTCACTTCTCTTTATATAATGTTCCTCCACCTGAGAACCATGCTGGTCACTGCCACTGTTCACCATGGACACAGTTCCCTTCTTCTTATGTTTGATCCTTGGCACCTTCTCTGCATCAAAAAAACATGCCTGATCCCCATAGAGTTTGCTGAAGAAAAAGTAAAGAATTTCTCCCATTAACTTGCAAGCCATACAGATGATGTCTCAAGACGAAGATGTAGATAAACACAGACCTGAAAACGGACTCCCCCCCTCGTCCAGTCCCCGTGGGGTCTCCAGTCTGCATAATGAAGTTTCTCTGGGGGGGGTCATCAAATGTACAGGACATCAAACGTAAAGAACAATAATTATATTAGACTTAACTTTCTATTTAACTAGACAGTATGTTATGAGTTTCATTTCATTTACCTGAACATTGTGGATGAGGCAATAGTTATAGTATTTTATTTTACATAATTTTAGGAAATTCAGGGTAGCTGAAAAGGGAAATAAGAAGAAGATAAGAGCAATATATTAAAAAGCCAAAAAGATAATTCTTCATAAGGAAGTAATAAAACCAATCAGGTAGTAATCATAAGCAATAGGAGTTGGGAGAATGCTGCTTAGGTATTTCGGCCTATCTAGGAAATGTATAAGTACATTTTGTATGATAGTTCGTACTAACAAAAAATAATTTGACAATGGATATTTCACTAGCAATTTTAATACTGTGTTTAATTTACTACCACTGTCGAACTAACGCACTAGGAGAAAAAAAAAACAACCTTTGTTATATGCCAGCACGTAGACACCTAGCTATCATAATTACATGAGAAAAACCAAAATCGCTTGCTTACTTTTCGGCCTTTCTTCTGTGTACAAGTCAATAACGATATCGCCTAATGTCGTTTCAAGTAGCACCGCCATTCTTACGCAAACAGCAAGTGGCGGCACTTAAAGATGACATCACAAGCACGAGTCCTAAACGCTGTCTTGGGATAAAAATCAATGAAATGATGCACACCGCCACCTACCGGGCGGGAGTGTGGCCCTACAGTGGATCAATTTCCCCAAACAGTGAATGCACGGGAATTCCAGCATTATTTAAATATTTCCATACTGCAGTAAAATCCGAAATACACTTCTGGTTTGGGACAACTGGGGAATAACCCAGGTCCGGCACAGCAAGCGTATTAGTACGAATAAAACCTGATTCCTGAGGGAGCTTTATAGTGAATTACATGGAAAGGAAAGAAAACATTCATCATTCATGTTTTCCGTATTTTCAAATTATTAGTGTACACGTTTCCTGTGTGTTATATTATTCAGACAGCTCGTTGTTTTTCCCCAACCCAAGAAAAGTTACATAATCAATAAACCATAAAACTCAACGTCCAGCTGTCGAAACTATGCACAGAAAAAGCCTTTACTTTTGCAAAGGATACATATACTAAATGTCATATAATAGGCATTCTTGAATTAAATCTAAATTTTAAAGTATCGGAAAATACGAAGTGCCTGCTACTTCATGAAATTACAACGTGTTGTTGCTTGTTATTATAAACAACATAATAATAAAGTGAGATATTAAAACATGAAAAAAAAACTAATGAAAACTGACTCTGGGCTTATATTAATATTTCAAGGCATGCTTTTGTATAATGGGCATTAATGCGTTATTAATGTGCCTATTATTAGAGTAAAAGCATGGAGGCTCGGCGCCGCAGCCAGACGCCCATTTCCTTAAGCACCCAGAAGGCGTCAGTCGGGATGTAAACAGTCCGATCGCGGCAAGATGGCGGCGCGGTGCCTGTCGCTGTGCGTTTGCTCCTTACTGCTCGACTTGTTCGGCTCGTCCGACGCCGCCTCAAGACAGCTGGACAAGGTCAGTAAACGGCGCCCCCGAGAGCCCGCGGGCGCCGATCCGCGGCCGCCTGTATGCGGCCGCCTTTGAGCGCTGACACGTCGCGGACGGGCGCTGCTCGCCGCCTGGGCGGTTGGCGCTGACGTGCAGGTGCTGCCATTGCCAGGAAAGACCGGAGTTGCTCAATTTCCCACTTATCGCAATATCAAGGTTGTCGAGACACTAGCTACCGAGGAAAATGGCCATGCATTATAAAATAAACCTGTTCGTTATTTGACATCAACCATCTCATTAAATGTGGTTTATCTCCCTTATAGCTAAAGGCAGAGTAATGGGAATGTGCGCGCTGTGTTTTTCCCAGTGGACGGCGGATCGGCAGCGCATAATTATGCCTGGATTATAATAAATTATAAGAACCCCGATTAGAGAGTAGGATCTGGGACAGTGGGACGGAGCCTCATGCTGTACATAGGAAGGGTGCTGAAGGTTAGGTATTAAAACGTCTCTGTATACGGTCGATGACAGCTGGGAAGCGGGATAGTGTGCTGGTTCGGCGTCTCGTAACCGCAGAGTCGTCGTACTTCGAGTAAATGGCAGATGTTGTTAGGTGGACTCGCTGGTTAACGTAAAAAAAGCAGGGAATAGATGCCACTGAACGCATAGAGCACACGGACTCGGTTCATTTGCTGTTAAATTATGTAGTGTAATGGCCAAGTTGGTTTTTGAATGTGGCGGTGCCCATGCATTGTGATTCCAGCATGTCAGAGTCAGCCACCCTACTGTGTCCGCAGAACAGTGCGATGAACGAAAAACAACCAGTTGCCTTGATGAGAGAGGTTAGAAGATAATGGCCAGACTCATTAAATCTAATAGGAAAGCCCTCAAGCGCAAATATAACTGCCTGGTACAAAATAGGGGGCAACATGGCTTCTCTGAAGCAGAAGTTAGGACTTTGTGCATGCGATCCGATGGTTGTTGGTTCAAATCCCATGCCTAGCAGGGTGATTTTACAGTTGGGCCCCTGACCAAGGCTCAGGATGCTCCAGGAATTGTTAGACCTTGCTGCTTCATTTGCGCATCGCTTTGGATAAAAGTGTTTGCAAAAAAAATATTATCTAATTAATGTCTTGCCTTAATTAATGTCTAATTAAAATCTGCTAGTAGCTTTGTATACTTAATGAAGTAAAATATTGTGCTCTGTATATGGGACGGTTAAGTTGAATCACAACGTTTAAATGTGAATTTGGTATCTATGAAACTCCATTTCTGGCTGCTAAGAAAATCATGGGGGAAAACGGTTTCCTCCTCCATTTAAAATACCCTCCCGTCCATTTTTATTACATAGGAAAACATCCTTATCAATGTGACAGCTGTGGGGGATTCAGGACAGGAGACACAAAGACTCCAGGTACATCATGTCATTTCAGTCATCGTCCATTTTGGAACCTCCTAGCATACTGTAGAGAATCATTTTTAATTTTAAGTCTTACAGAGTTTGTGGCAGTAGGCGAGTTCTGTATATTCTACATGTTTTTTTTTTTTTTTTTGAGTTAATAGCTTTGTTTACTTGATTTATTTCCAGATAAATTTTAACATATCTGTGGTCGGAGAGCAAATACTTGTTAATGACATTCCTGTGAAGCTGTCAGGAGTAACAAGGCTAACCTGCCAAGCGTTGCTCTGTAAGTATTGCTGCATTTGGGTGGCTTCACTGGGACCCTTTTCAAAATACTGCTTGACCGTTTATTGGGGACCTATGCTATATGTATTACGGTGTGTTCTGTCTTGGTTCTAGTGAACAGCAGTAGTGAGAACAGCAGCAGGTACACACCTGGCGTCTTCGTGACGGCTGTGACCCGTGTACTGATCCGCCAGTGGCCCCTGGAGAGTGATTCCCGGGTGGAGCTGCTGGTCTTCAATGAAGAAGTAATTGAGGTGGAAGGAAAAAAGGTAAAATGACCTTGTGCCCCCTCCCGGGCACGGGCATGGCTGGAGTGCAGTGCGAGTGAAGAATGGCGGATTCCTGTCAACCGGGCCAGTGAGGTTGTCTTGATGGAGCATCGTGTTCTTTTCTCAGGTCCAACAGCCAGACATGCATGAGGTCAATATTCTGATGAACAAGAACTTCCAGAAGCTCAGACAGTCAACGTATTCGTACCCACTGCCGGAGAGCATGCTCTTCAGTATTCCCCGGGAGAGTGATGTGGTTGTCACAGACCCCAATGCCCCAGGAAAAGGTACACTGTTTGTCTCTATTTGGGCAATACACTGCTAGACTCCTTATAGTACGACTGGTGGAGCTTTTGTCAATAACTTGCAGTTTTTTTTTGGACACCCGATGAAGGGGCTTTAAGTGGCTTGAGTATATATTAAGGTTTATATGAATTGTATTATTTATGCATTTATTGTTTGAAAATCTATTGCGTTCTTTGCATGTTGTCAGCACCGTGGAGGAGTATCACAGGCTAATTTTCATTGTACCATAATACAATGACAATAAAGGATTCTAATTCTAAATAATCAGTACAATAAATGAATTAACCTTTTGATAAAATTAATGTTAGTATTCCTCGGCACAATTTTATTAGTTTGCCATGTAGTGTGATTAATAATCCTTAACTTAAAAATGAATGCACTGTAAAATAGAGTAAACAATCTGCCTTTTTAAAGACTTTTGGGAAATATTGAAATTCGGTCAATGAATTACTCAAACCAAGGGATTGAATCCTAGTAAAAAAAAATTAAAACAGAAAATATGAGATCTCTTGCCTGTGTGTGTTTTTTTTCCTGATAGAAAATCCACTCCAACCAGAACTAAGTGACACAAAGATGTTTTTCTTGGCGGATGGTTGGTCAGGATGTAAAAAAAAATGTAAACAGAGTGCTGTTGTATTACTGTTTTTGACTGCACCAGCAGGTCGCTTGCCCCCCACTCCCCGTAAATGCATATTGATCCGCCTGCTGATGTCCACTCATACATCGTCGTCTTTTTTCAGTGGGGGACCAAGACGTCCTGCACACCACGAGCCATTACCCCCTCAAACAAGCCGAGACCACCCAGGAAGAGGTGGCGGCCCCTGGCAAGCTTCCCGAGACGCCCCTGCGCATGGACCCCGCTCCCTGGAACGAGGAAGACACGACGGCGGAGGAAGGCCGCCTCCCAGACAAGCTGCTGCCCGAAACACCGCTCCGATCCGAGTCTCTGTCCTCGTACAATGTGAGCCGGTGATCTGGACAGACCCCGGTGGGTTCATTTGTCCCCCTCATTTTATCGACATGCCCTAAAACCCATTCTGCTCCACAGGCTTTGTGTCGGTGGGTAGAGGACCTGAGGGACAAGCTGAGACAGTTCTGGGCCGAGTCCCTGCCCATCTTCTTCCTGGTCATGTGGGTTGTGGTGGTGGGGGTTGCTGGGTCAGCGGTCATCATCAAGATGCTAGATGTAGTCTTCCCTTCCTGTGACCACAAGTAAGTCCTTTTACGGTACATCTGAGAGGAAGAAGCTTTTTTTTATACCAACTGAGGAAGGCTAGATGTCTGTTTTTAGGAAAATGAAAGGGGAGATTATTTCACTTTTTGTGTCTTCCTCGCAGAGGAATCCTGACGCTAAGTCCTGTGATGCTGGTGCCAAAGGAGGATGAACAGTGTTTGCTGGAAAATAGTAAGGTGGAGGTACAGGACGAGAAGCAGCCCTGAGGATGGGCTTGGGAATGAGGTCAGCAGGCACCACCATCATTGTAAGAGGTTCATGGCAATCTTATGGTCATGAGACCCAAGTTCCTTTCCAGAGGAGAATTTTTCCTCAAGAAAATTTAAGTTATATATATATATATATTCCTTTGTATCTTTTCCATCTCAAAAAAAGCACCAAGACTTGCATTTTAGGGCACCAGATTGTATCTGTACGTAATATAATGATTCTGTAACATCTCTGTGCCTCCATTATACCTATAATTTTCATTTTAAAGGACAGTATATCTGTTTTGCTTGGTCAATGTTGATTTGAAGTGACTCTGTACAAGGTAATCCTGTATACGTCAAGGCCACTGCCTCCCCGTTCAGTTTGGATTCAGACAATGGATGAATGGATTTTCACTAGCTATTAAGAGTATTTTAGATGTTACCTGTTATTTGCACACATTAAGGCCCTGCACCAGAGGCAATATGTATGTCATATTGCCAAGAGGATTACCTGAGGCATAAAACATTAAGGGATTAACACTAACAAGGCTTTGGTAATCGTCCAAACAATACACACCGTCATTGGCTTAAGATGAATATCGTCCTAGTGCCCAACACTTTGCCCATAAAACAGGTCGAAGGTTCCAATCCTTGCACTTATAATGGAATCTATGCTAATGGGACCGGCTGTGAGGAGCAATGTAATTGTGAGACACCGGCCCTGAAATCGTTACATCCACCATTAAGACTTGCTAGGGTGCCCACGTTTAAATGTATGTAGATGGGGGGGGGGGGGCACAGCAGTTACTCTCTAATGCGATCACATCAAAAGCCAACTGCTGGGATTCTCAGACATGCAGTTGCATTAATTGTGACAGAGAAGTGAAGTTTGCGGCTGGCAGGGCCTCAACTGCACCACCACACCAGTTTGTGTACGAGGTGACGGAGCGAGGCAACATGTCTGTGTATGCAGTGTGACATTTTCAGACTGTTTTAGACCCCCCTCCCTCCGTTCCACTGTTCATTGCTGAAAACCACGTTGAATAAAACATGTTTCTCTAACACCTCTGAGGGTGTGCTTCAGTTGCATCACTGAGAATGTTCTCGGGCAGGGGTCTCCAACTCCGGTCCTGGAGAGGTTTTCTACCCTACCTGGTTCCTGATGAGCCACACCTGTTCTCAGGTAAATACCAGGAACAGGTGTGGTTCATCAGAAGCCAAGTGGGACAGAAAACCTAGTGGATAGTAGCTCTCCAGGACCGGATTTGGAGACCCCTGTTCTAGGATATATGGCCAACAGCAAGTGAGTTACAGCGCATGTTCCCGTCCTGGGAAAATTAAAAGGGAAACTTATCCTTGTCAAACAGCTACACTACAGACTGTCTAATCCCTCAGTAGTCAGGGGGATATATTCAGTAGGGCTGATGCTGACAAAGCTTTTCGCTGTTTGGTAAATACAAACAGCGGGTGGACAATAAATGGAAGCATTGTACAGGTCACATTGCACAGTCAGGATACCAAGAATACAATAGGAGTCCAGCATTTGAATGTGGCATCATTGTTCTAAAAGGAATATCATTCCTGCTTAATGGACAGAGAAACTTGCTGACTAGAGCTGGCTTCACCCAGGCGATACGGAGTGGGACGGCTATGAAAACGCCCCACATTCCAGCGCACGGCCCTCCACAATGGGTGCCCCATAGACCGGGGCCCCCGGCGTCCTGAGTGGCCCCACCCAGCAGGAAGGGAACAACATACCGTGGGATCCAGCAGAGCGACAATACAGAATGACCCCGGGGTTATAGCGAGAGGTGCCACACCCACACCATCTCCAGCAGGCTACAACGGTTTCCTTTTCTCGTTTATAAGCCAGAGTGAGGGTTGTGCAGCGACTTGGGCCTGCTGCCACACGCTCAAACTCATGTGCCACTGCATCTCCTACACGATGCACCTCAGAAGTCTATGGTTCCTGACTTAGCAGAACCAAAGAAGTGATTAGTGACTTATGGACAAAATCCTGCTGTGGTGCCCCTTCCACTCAGTAAAGCACTTATGTACTGAGGACAGACTAATATTTACTTTTAAATAGCTTTATTAAATGTCAAAGTTGTCATGCTATGATGATTCCCTCTTGGACACCCACCTGTGGTATCTGAACTATGTAGTAATTCATGGACAAGCCATCTGGTCATCTATAAAAATCAGGTATATATACACATATATAAAAATCCATCTGATAGTAGTAGGAATCCTTGAAAGGCATCACTCTGCAAAGTAAAACCCTGATATACGACAAAGTGGGCACTTTGGTACTAGGGATAGTATACTCAAGGGTTAGAAAGCACAGCACAGCACAAAACTCTCCGACACACGAGAAGGCGGGAGTGCTCCCCAAGAGTGTTGACATGCACCCTGAAGACCCTGTGCCGACTCAAACCAACGAGCTTGTGTTTCATAGAAATAGTCTGAGATACCATCTAAAATGACAAGCGGGGCTAAGCTCACTGAACGTGTTAAAGTACTAACGGAAATATAAAAGCAAATCTATCCAACTGCCAGAATGTCCACATTTTAAGTGATGTCCACTGGTCCCTCCGGCCATTTTTCTTTGGTCCTTGAGGAGGGGGGAGATGGGAGGAATCTGGCCCCCACACCCCAGCTCTACCTCAACAGGAGCCGAACTCGGCAATCCACCTCTCATACTTCTCCAGGTCAGCGGCGGACACCGATTTGGACACCTTCTTCAGGGCTGACTCGAAGTCCTCCATAGTGGTAGGCATGTGCATCTCGTCCCGTGAAATGTTCCGTATCTCCTCTGGGGTGAGGCCCTCGATGCGCCGCCGCATGGCCATGAGAGAGGCGTCCCTGCGGCAGCAAAGACAGAGAAGGCCTCAGCATCATGCCCAGTCTATGGCTACAGCCAATCATTGTGTACAGAAAGGTTTACACAAAAAATATATCGTAGTGACACACGGATATGGAGATTCAGAGGAATACGGATATTTTGTATAGCATCACCGACACTGATAACCAGCTAACCTGAGGCACTTGTAAAGTACTGATAAGCAGAATAACGTTACAGCTTTTTTTTCTGTGAAAAAAAAAAAGATAGATCCTCTGGCTAGGGTTAAAAACGAATAAATAAAAACGTCTTGGGCCGGAATGTTGAGAACGCTAAGAGTTCTCATCCTGTATTTTACAAGACGGTCCCGTATCGCAATTCTCATTTTGAACAAATGCAGGATGCAATTTGTCCTGTGTATTTAGACCACGTGACCGACCCCCCCCCCCCTTCCCCCCCCGAAATAAATCACACACCTCTCGTACATTTTTTTATTCCTCAGTTGTGATTATCAACCAAACAAAATTAGCTTCAGACCATGTTATCACAACTGAGTGCTGTAAGCCACACTGGATACTGCAAAGGCGTCTAACACCCCCTTGTGAGTGAGACGAGGCTCACCTGCAGACATTAGTGATGTCTGCTCCGGAGTAGCCCTCCATCTTCTCGCCGATCTTTGCCAAATCCACATCGCTTGCCAGTTCCAGCTCCTTCAAGTTGATTTTCAGCAGCTCCACTCTGCCCTTGGCTGGACAAGTGGGGCATTGCAGTCAGTGAAAAAGAAAGGGAAAAAAAAAACCTCAGATATAAATATACCCGTCCCAGGTCCGAGCATGCAGGGCCCAAATCGAGCCTGGAGAGCGCAGCCCTGGCTGGTACCTGAGGGCAGTGGGATATAGATCCTTTTCTCCAGGCGTCTCCTCAGAGCCTCGTCTATGTCCCAGGGGAAGTTGGTCGCTGCCAAAACCATTACCATCTTAGAAGGATCCTCGTTCTCCGATGCCCCACCAACCCCTGTGTAAAGGTACCGAAGAAGTACAGACGTATTAGCATTTTCCCCCTCCATCCATACAGCATTAACGTGGTCAGTTTTACAGGAAAAAAAAAAAAAAGCGGGACCTAGCACAGAATTCCCTGCCACAGGACAGCAAAATGTTGGATGTCTGGGAGGGTTATTTACAATGCATCAATGTTAATAGTAACGTGAATAACTCGCCGGCAAACAACTACAACAACGGCGTCCTCGTTCGGCCGCGATCCTTCTGTCAGAAGCTAATTACCGTCCATCTGGATGAGCAGCTCGGCTTTCACCCTCCTGCTAGCTTCGTGTTCCTCAGACGTTCCCCTGCGGCTGCACATAGAGTCTATCTCGTCGATGAAAATGGTGGTGGGCGCGTAGAACCGGGCCTGTCGATGCAGGCACACAGATCAAAGGCAACCCAATGCAGCGCAGTCCACTTGCTATAGGTGACATGGGCCGAGAGGACGCACCATTTCAAAGAGCAGCCTGACCAGCTTCTCAGACTCCCCTCTGTACTTCGAGGTGAGCGTGGATGACGACACGTTGAAGAAGGTGGTTCTGCATTCTGTTGCGACGGCTTTGGCCAGCAGTGTCTTTCCCGTGCCTGGCGGGCCAACCATAAGTACTCCCTGTGAAAAAATTTTCACACTTCAGTTTCCAGATGAACATTAAACCCAACACCTTAATGACTTAATTGAACATACTTTCCAGGGTCGCCGAATTCCCTTGAAGAACTCGGGCATCCACATCGGCAGCACAACGGCCTCCTTCAGCAGCTTCTTCGCCTCCTCCAAGTCGGCTATGTCGTCCCTGCATCGTCGAAAATGTACGCTTTACCAGAAACGCCAAACAGGCCGGCCCCGCGCAGAGAGCGTGGTCGTGCGCACGGTGGGCCTCCACGCACCACTTCACGTTGGGGTTCTGCGATATAATGTCCCGTTCCAAGGCTTCCACCAGGTCTTTGTCGTATCCGGTCCCATCAAACTTCTTGGCCTCAGTCTCGGAGACGTCAGCCTTGCTCTGAAATACGACAGGGCGAAGGACATCCAGGGACTCAACTCAAGGGAGCACCTGACTGACTGCAGGTTCACAAACTTGTGTAAATGTTACATTAGGTGGACAAAATAAATGAGGAACATATGAGGGCCATCTGGACTCTGAACTCTTTCCCGTCTCCCTCCGCACAGATTTGGACTTTACACTAATTTTGCTGTCCATCAGCACTCTGTCACTTTCTTGCCATACGCACCGTTATTGTCACTGTTACCGATACTCATTGTTTAACATTGCTTATCTCTGATATTTATTTACTCAGATCACTTCATGTGCAACTCTGCCGCTTACATCACTTCCCCTTCTAAACATTCCATCATAGTTTACTTTGACATTGTGTGTCAATGTGTCTCTCTCTGCACTCTAAGAAAATACGTAGCCCCACAGTCCTGGAGAACTTATTTTACTTCCCTGTATCCTGTGTTACTGTACATGGATGTTGTGACAATAAGGCCTCATTTAACTTGACCCTACAGGGTATTATCAATTTTTTTTGCATAAATACGACTACTGGCTTTCTACGGGATCCTTCAGGGTAGCGTCCAGAGACAATGGATAGTTATCAGGGAATGAGTAAATGGCAGAGAAATACCCACAGAGCCAACGCTTAACTCAGGGCATAGCAGGTCCCGTCGGAATATCCACATTACCCGGTCTTCCTTCGGCTTGCCTGTGACCTCCTTCTTCTCTTTGCCCTTCTGGGGCCTGGCGCGTTCCCCATTGGCCCCCCGCGGTGACTGCCGGTGAGGGGCCCGAGCTGCCACGCTCAGCCGATTGTTCAGTGGTTTACCCTCCCTGTAGGGCACTGGCGGCCGCCTCGCTGGACAGGGCGACGACCTTTGTGACGGCGAGTTAAAAGAGCACGCATGACTCACGAACATCCAAGGTTCGACCCACTTAAAAGGGAACGGCAATAAATCTAACGAGTCGAGTGCGGCCAGTTTATGGGCTAATCTGGTTCATATGATTTAATCAAACTGTTGGCACCACACGAATAACATTCTTTTCAGTGGCTTATTCACCTCTCAGTCTGATTTGGACATGGACATATTCAAGACCTGTAATATTCTCCAGCACCCACAAGGAAGCAGAATTCTCTGCAAGTGATGCCAGATTGTAACAGATCACTATTATCCAAAGGATACACACTAAGGAACAAGACCACACATTACAAAAAAAAAAACACAAAACAGTCCTCTCTTGCCATGTGGCTTCATATATTACAAACATCAACATGTGCCCTTGAGAGGTAAAGTGGGCTATCCCACGTCAGTCAAAAATGAGTTTAGTGTCCAATATTAATTATTGAGGGTCTATCTATCTTTTAAATATACCGAGATCTGTGCTACCTATGATATATATCAATTGTAGGGTATAGGCACACAGATTTTTTGAAAAAATTTCAACTTTGGAGCTCATTTTCTCAAAACCTTGTTTGTGGGTTATGGTGCTATCTTTGGTCATATATTGTAACATTATTTTGTAAGTGCACTCTATAAAGATAAAATTAAAAAAAAAACATGTGTGTAAATCATCTAATATATAAATCAACTGGCGCTTTAGTGGGCTAAAGTGATTTTGATTCAGTGTAACGGAGCACCAACAGTAAGTGGCATACCTGCGTTCCACCTGTACTGGCCAAATGTCTTCATCCTGGCTGCTTGGTTTGGAAGGGGTGGTGTCCAGCTGAAAGCTCTCCAACGTTCTCATGATCTCTCGAACATGCCTGTTCTCTTCACCGATTTCCTGCCAAATCTTTGCGGATGACGAGAAACGAAGTACAGGTTACGCATAAATACTAAAAGGCGCTGTTCCCATAAAACAGGAACCTCACGCCCGTTATCTGTGCAGCCATCAAGTCAGCTTCACCACACAGATCGTGTTCAAAAAGCGCAGGGGCAATCACACAGCAGCAGGAACACGCAAATGTCTGCCTTTACCTGTTGCCATTTCTGTTGCAAACTTGAATCCCGGACAGAGAAGAGGTACTTCTTTATCTGCTCAAGTACTCCCTGGTAGCAGACCATAGCAGAACTATAGTTGCCAAGCAAGGCGTATTCGCGGGCAAGTTTAACATTCTCACTTATTTCCAGGAGACTCATTCTGGGGAGACAGTATGATTCTGTTAGAAAGCTGTATGTCAGCAACGGTAGCAGTATACACATCCATGTTTAAGAAGGTTAACTTAAGAGGGTTTCTTAATGTCCACCATGTGAGTAGACATGCATACATCCCAAATAACCATCCTATTCACTTCTAAGCTTTTAACCCATAAGCATTTAGGAAGAAATTATAGTAGTGAGCTTTGACACTACAGGTGTCCGTCAACTTGCGTCCTACTGAATAAAATCGAATCCCATTTACGTCCAAGGACCATACTAAATAATATACACTGAGTGGGAGACGCCAGAAAGTGGACATAACAGGACGTTAGGGGCTGTATCGTTTACTGCAGTGTTTCCTAACCTATTTTCTAGCAGGACACACCTTCCATAAGGCTGGCCTAGTGTAACAGGTGCAGAATGGGCAGAGCTGCCAGTCGTATAATGACCAACTGTCCATATGTAACTCGTAATACAACATGCATACAGTAATGTGTATGTGACAGACTGCTACATTAAGCAGATGATGGATATGGTACCTTAACTGTGCTATTTTTTTTTTTACATAAAAACGTACTGCACAATAAAATATTATGCTGCAGCCCTTTGTAATACAAGGTGCTGCAATTTTATATTATTTGCTGTATTATGAATATAGTACAGTAGTGGATATAATATCTTGCCCTAAAACTACCGACCAAACTGCTCCCAAAATCGAACGCAAGTCGACGGGAACCAGTTTTTTGTTCATATGTCACAAATGAACATATAAAGTCCAGGAGAGGGGAAAAAAAATAGTAACATGACGCACATCAGCCGCGGGATGTTCATCTTAACGGTTTACAAACAAAAGAAAAATTGAAGCAGAGTTTAGGTAGGCGGCTACTGCAAACCCCGGGATGTAGCGCCCCCAGGAGGCGAACTGAGGAAGTCTCTCCCTGACCACGGATCATGACGAAGCAGCCCAGCTTAACCGTGTCATTCAAGTTATTGAAGTAACTCTCGAAAACAGAATTAAAGCGAGGCCTCCACCTTCACCTGCGTAGAAAGACTTACCGCCTACATTCCATAAAACGAATAAATTACCTGGCACACGTAGTTAGTTAACCATTAAACGTCTTTCCACCCGGTCATAACCCTACACGTTAACTGTCGGCTTTTGGTAACAGAGATGGAGCCGAAAATGACACATATTAGAAAAGGCTACCGTCTGCGTCAATTCACCAGTAACCCGAGCCGTACCATACGTTACGTGTAACCAGCACAAGCTGAGCCGGCTTAAATATCTTAAAAGTCAAACATTATTAAACAAAGTTAAACAAACTTGGCTTTTAACTGTGGCGTTTTGATATTTATATTCGAATACACCAGCAGTCACTAGTAGGTGTTTTTGGGAAACGTGCAGCTGTGTAGCGCAGGTTAGCAGACACGCTAACTAGCCGCTGAACTGCTCACCTGTTGCGGGGACGACGCGGGACGCGGAGCACCATTCGGGGCGGACGCGGCGCCCCAGCTAGCCCGCTTAGCACACCGGCTATATCCGCCGCGACCGGGCAAAGAAACGCTCGTTAAACGTTTACTGTTCCTTTTTTCCTCCTTTCTCCTACTTTCGGGAGGAGTAGCGACTAGGAAGGAAAAAGCGGGCAGCGCCCGCCTCTGGAAGTTTGAAGTAAAGCGAGGCGTCATTTCCTGGGTAAATGACGGCGGGGCGGAGGGCCGAGGCGGCCGGTAGGCACGCGGCCGGGCGGGCGCGCGCTCCTTCGGGTTTTTCACTGCTGATTGCAAATGAAATATAAGAAATGTATATGGAAATAAGAATGCAGAACATTGATCAGCGCTGCAGTTTCTTATGAACTACTGCGTGACCCTCTAAGTAGAAGATGGTCCTCGAATGCACTTGTTATACAATAACCTTTGCACGCTCTAGGTTTTAACATAAAAAGTTTCTCCCGGTCATATTTTTTAACACTATGAACAAGACACTCTTTAAAATAATGTAAAATAAATGTATTTTGAATATTAGTTAAACCGTTGTATGACTTTTGAAGAACAGTCTAACATTTGAAGGTCTCATGACTACGGCTGGAAAAAACGATTTGGTAACTGGTTGATGGTGTGATCGGGCGATCAATTAATGGATTAGATGGGGATAAATCCCCACCTGGGATTGAATATGTATGCATGTTTGTATGTATGCATCTGTCTGTATGTCTGTCTAAAACACTGGGAGGTATTTTCAAGTCACACATTATAGTTGAGAGAATATAAGGGTGAAGTAGCACACAAAACCACCAATAAGCAAAAACCTCGGCTTTGGATTCACGGTTCGGTGCAATTTCAGCACAGCGGGAAAAGAGAGTGTTTTGAAATTGATTATTGTTAAAAGTGCAAACATAATCAGGAAGAATTACAAACCAAATATAAGGCAATGTGTCTATCGAGGTATATAACAAAAAACTTAATCTAAACAAAACTGATTTGCACATTAAAAGTACAGTATGGTTAATTATTCAAAAATATGACTGCATCACAACAATCATAATGACCCTAAACACGTGCCATCTACTACAGAGTATGGTTGCGTATCTGTAGTGAGATTTTCAATTCGAGACAAGTCTGCAAATAGTCTGTTAGGTCATTTTATGCAGTTAATTTAGGTTTACAATGGAGTAACTGCCGTAAGATTTCTTGCGCGAGCATGGTGGTCCGAAACCGTGAGTGTCACGACATATAGGTGAGAGCTGGCAACCCTGCAAATTTATTTAAAAATTGGATTTAAATGCCACGGGGAGACAAACTATAGAGGCTGTTTCTGACTTGCTCCGGACGGACAAGCAATCGGATGATGGTGTGTCTCAAATGAGTTTGCATGTTGGATGCGTTTCCAGCAACATATCGGTATAACACCGCTGACACACAGTTAATTAGGCCTTATTACACCTCTCTGATGTAGGTGTAATTTACAGAGAAACCAAAATGTTTCCAAACCGCTGATTTAAATGAAATGTGTCTGGGCTGTCCAGTATTAACCTTAACCAAACCCTGGTCACAATTAGCAGAATGATTTCCGTGTTGAACATCTACCTATGGATTTGAAGTTTTCTTCGTGTCAAGAAATGCATTAATTCGTATCATTGTACGTACATTTTCTGCAACCGAACTGCACACGACGAATACATGTAGGCCTACCGTTTTCGGTTTGGTAGATACTGCAGCATACTGACTTCTTGGACGACGCAAGATTAAAGCGATTCCTCAATTCTGATGTTTTTGGTCTTCGGCCGACTCTCTGCTATATTTAGCTTGCTAACTATTGCACGCATTGACGTTAACGTTGGTAGGCGGTGACGTCATTATGTGCGATATATGCAACTACCCCCAAAATGCGCCTAATCTATTGGTTGTCACAGCCCTAGTTATGATACAAAGCATCATAATTCATTTGTACGCAAAACGTGCTTTCTGTAGGATAAAAAAATGCCACTTTTTTGTGCTTGACGTTTTTTTATTCAACCGTCATCTCCCTCCACCCCGTTCCCACGAACAAATTACACAAGATAAGCACATTTGGATGTCATTTTAACAAGATTACAGTAAAGGTAGTGCATTTCCTAACCTCCAGAACTACATTCATTTCTCCTCCTGGTGCAGAAATTTAGACCAAAGGACATTTCCCTTCGGTTTACACAGAGTGAGACAAAGGCTACCGCAAGTGTCCTCTTCGATCTGAACGAATGAACAGGTAACCCCAGAAGTAGTGTCATGCACAGCTGCCCCTAGCGTCGCTCCTTTCCTCCACAATGTGAATTCTTTGCAAACTCCTGGCAACATCAGTTTCATACTTTGGTTGAGGCAAAGACAAGGCCATCTGTTCCACAGGGAATGTGTAGGAACACAGTAATCCCCACTTCAGGGTTAGTGTTACAATTGTGTTGAATGGACGAGGAGGAGGGGAAAAAGGCCAGAAAAAAAAACTTTAAAGAGCAAACAAATTCTAGGATGACAGCTGAACAAATGGCCTGCGGAGATGTATCACTGACATAAGACAGGAAAGAATTATTCACATCAAATTTATACAGTATAATTTATAAATACATTTATATGTATAAATTAGGGAAAAATAAACTATTACAATCTACTAAATCTTTCCGCAACTAGTGTTCTCATTAAACAACTGGCAGTCTGTGTTTTTGTCATATTTGGTAAAAGAAAGCAGATCAAAGGCACTCAAATGTATGCTGAATCGTTCCATGCCCCAAAACTGGTATTCCCCCTTGCATATAAATTAACATACATTTGCAATCAAATTTTAACCAAAGGATCCGTAGTGTGATGCTCATCATATGCTAATTATCAATTTATAACTTTAAATAAATTAAGGCTTAAAAAGGGGGCTTACTTTTCCGGGGGAAAATATTTTCAAATAAAAAGCACCCAGACACGTCTTTTTCCTCTTCAGGCCACCCAATTAAGGCATACACTGTACACCTTTTAATAATAAATACAACAACAGGGTGGTCAGAGGCTCACTCCTCACCCTCTAGATGGGCGGCAGCGTCCGAGCCCATTACACTAAACTCTCCCTAACAGCATATCGCTGACCAGATAGACCACACTTACTTACGGGTAGATTTTCCTTCTAGATTACAAAAAGAAACAGCAGACTCCCAAGGGAACAGACTCCAGCTTTTAGACACACAAAGATGGACAAATCCATCTTGCGCGCAGGTGGCCCTATACAAACACCAAGTCGCGACCCTGTGCCCCATGGGGACGTCCTTCCTGGTTGGGCACCTCCTGTATCGGGGCTTCACCATCCAAGTCGTCGGGATCATAGTTCTCATACTCGATGGGCCGTGGGGAGCTGTAAGGGTGGCCGTTGTCATCGAAGAAGCGGCGGAAGGTGAACTCGTAGAAGGCATGTTCAGGATGCTTGCCATTCTTGTACCAGCCGTTGAGAGTGTCGTTGCGGTTGCCCTCGCCATCATCATCGCTGCTCCACAGCTTGTCTGGATCCACCGGGTCAAAGTTGGACGTGTCAGTGCAGTGTGTGATCTTGGGGATGTAGGGCGCTGGCTGGCGCTGTTGCCGCAGGTCTGTGGAGAAGTCGACGGTCCTGAAGAACGGATGTGCCTTGATCTCCTCAGCGCCGTTCCTCCCCAGCCGGTCCTCGGGACCCCGGCAGAGTTTGATGATGAGGTCGGACGCCTCGGGGCTAAGTGTGGCTTGTGGGGGTATATGCAGTGTAGTCTGCCAGTTGATCACCTGAGATTAGATTAGTAGATCAATGGTTAGTTACTATGATTTTAGGGTAAACGGAAGTCAATTAAGTAGCTAACCAACTGATAAATCAATGCCTGTGGGCAAAGCATTTGACCCAAGTTGCTTCAGTATACTGGCCTGTGAAAATGTGTCGCATCCCTTAAACAAACAGGGAAGCAAAGTTGTTTATATTCTGGCCACGGTTACCTTGATCTGCGTTTCCAGGGGAGTCGAGGCTAAGAAAGGGGGCTGTCCAACCAACATCTCATAGAGAATGACACCCACGCTCCACCAATCGCAGAGCTGGGTGTAACCTAGAGCAGAGACAATGCCATCACTGCCAGGCTAAGAAAAACTAATCACTATTGCAAAAACATTCATTTTTAAAAAGAATTCTGCTACCTCACTTAACCGAAGTACCATCAAACAACGATTTAACATTCGGTGACTCGCTGCTACCTGTGCGAAGCAAGACCTCAGGTGCGATGTAGTTGGGTGTGCCGACCAGGGAGTGGGCCAGGCAGCGCTGGTGCTGCCGTGCTGCCCGGCGCTCCAAAGGCTTCAGTCTGTCTATGCAACGGCAGTTGGCCGGGTCCTCCCACTCCTTACTGAAGTCCATGCTGTCCTGTCGGATGTGATCCCCTGGACCGAGGAGAGAGAGTGCAAGGTTGCTGTGATGGAGGGTGCATTTCCCGGAATTCTCGAATGGATAAACTTTGAGAAGGGTCAACCAGCAGTCCATGACATATCCCCAAGCTCCCTACACTAAGGATGCAAATGTAAACAATTTCAAAAGAAATAAAGAAACCACTGAAGTGGATTCTGTTCTTCTATTGCCATCATCCAGAAAGACAGCCTGACCTGGACGCTGCATGAACAATTAAGTCTTTTCAACAGTGACAGTAATACCTAGATTTCTGCATGTAGTCATTTGACCTTTGGACTCAATCCCTTTGAAAAATGGAAAGAGAACAATCTCTATTATCTCATGTAATCACCATGGTTTCACTACTCTACCAAGGACACGGTACAGGTAACGCATTGTGCCAGGCAAAGTGAAGGTTAAAATGATGACTGATATAAGAAAATTTAGTGCTGGTTAAGACTGATATCTTATTTTGTTTATCACAGGTAGGTGGGAGGAGCTACAAGTTCCTCAGTCTTGTTATAAAACAAAACACGCAAATAACAACAACAAAGGGAAGAACACTGAAAAAACACGCTGATGGGGATTTCTGAACCGATGAGCTGGTATGGCTTGATTGTTCTTTGATGCTCACCGCTCTGGTAGTACTTCGAGTCGTGCGTCCAGCGGAAGCCAGTGCAGAGGCCAAAGTCGGTGAGCTTGATGTGGCCGTCACGGTCTATGAGGATGTTGTCGGGCTTGATGTCGCGGTGGATGAAGCCCATCTTGTGGACACTCTCCACGGCGCAGGTGAGCTCGGCGGTATAGAAACGCGCCAGGTCCTCGTCGAAGATGCCCCACCGGATCAAGAGACTCATCATGTCCCCTCCGGGGATGTAGTCCATGACGAAGTACAGGTTGTCCTTGTCCTGGAAGGAGTAGTACAGGCGTACCACCCACTCGTTGTCAGCCTCCGCCAAGATGTCGCGCTCGGCCTTGACGTGGGCCACCTGGTTCCTCAGCAGCACATCCTTCTTGCGCAAAGTCTTCATGGCGTACAGGGCGGCCGTATCCACCTTTCGGGCCAGGCAGACTTCCCCAAAGGCACCGATGCCCAGCGTCTTGATTTTAACAAACATGGACTTGTCCATCTTGGCGCGCTTAAGCCGGATGTAGTTGGACTCCTTCTGGAAGAGCATCATACGCATCTGGTCCTGGGCCTCGCCTGACAGGCCGACCTGCAAGTGACACACAGACACGCAAATGATTGTACCTCTGACTCTGCAGGGATGTTCCACTGACTCACTTCAAGGCAATAAAGACAGACTTGACGCATCCACAGGAAATTCACAGATGAATAGAAAAAAATTAAATGCTTTTAGTTTTACACTTCTAAGGAGAAAATAAAATGGAACTTGAAACATTGGAACTGCTTGAAATGTCTTTTTGTGGGCTTAACTTTTCATAATCTGTCCCGACAACACACAGACAAACTCTGGGTGACAGTCTCCCACATTCCACAGACATTCCAGTGAAATGCAGTGCATGACTTCACGCCACCCACAAACAAGTCATGACAGAAACGCAGTCAGGCCTGATGTGAGGTATCTGAATGCAAACGTCACTAGACCAGTCCGGGTACTCAGGTTGTCAAACTTGAAACCACACATTCATGGCATACTGGTGATGCCGTTGCCGATGGAGTTAAAGAAGCGCACAGGAGCATACCATGCACTACAGTGAAGGGTGGGTAAGGGGCTGTTTCGTGCACTTTGTTTTTAAAACAAGCTTGGCTTACGTGGTCAACCGAACTGTGAAGCAAATTCAGCTCAGATAGCTCCGGATACCATTACCGTCTAAATCAGCTGTTAATGAGCCAAGATGGAAGAGCAGCAGCGTTGACAGAGAGGGGGGGGAAAAAAGAGAAAGACAGAGGCTGAGATGAAATTCCTTTT
This sequence comes from Isichthys henryi, assembly GCA_026776945.1. Lineage (NCBI taxonomy): Eukaryota > Metazoa > Chordata > Actinopteri > Osteoglossiformes > Mormyridae > Isichthys > Isichthys henryi. Next base: position 3,611,916 of record JAODJX010000041.1, read on the forward strand.
ACAGTCTATCCCCGTGCAAAAAATAAAGTATACAGATAGAAACAGGGCGATTTGTAGAGTACAGAATTGCAGTGGGGAACCAGGAAAGATCCTGCAATGAGACGACAGCATAAAGGGCAGGTGGGAAAGCCCTGGGCACATGCTGAACTCACCCTCTGCATCTCGCTTTCCAGTTGCTTCTTGCGGTGGATCCTTTGGTGGTGGTTCTTCAGAATATTCTCCACATGCTGCTCCATAAAGAACTTGAAAGCCTGCGGCGAGTACATGGGGACGCGTGCCTCCCCGCGCCGCTCCTCGTCTCGCTTGTTGCGGCGCACCGGCACGGGTGACGTGGTGATCTGCTTCTTCTCCCGTTCGCTTGCAGCTACGACCTCACTGCCATCGGCCCTGTCCCCGCAACCACCAGCCTCCTCGTCCGTCAGCTTCTCCCTCGCAGAGGGGGCCTTAGCGGCTGACTCATAGGTAGGGCAGGGTGTGGGGGTGGGGGCCTGCTGCAGGAGGTGCCTTGGATATGGGGGTGGGGGCCCCTGGTAACTTGGCACCTCTGCCATTGGGGCGGCGCTCTCTTGGTAGAGTGTAGGGGGTCCTGGCTGCTGCAGCCTGGAGGGGTGGGTAGGGGCCACGGCAGTCTGCAGCTCCGGCTTGGGTACCCGCATACTTTTGACGGGCTGCAGAATGGGAGCCTGGGTGACAGCAGTGACTGTGGTGGCTGAGGGCTGAGAGCTGGCCAGGTGGCGGTTATTGAAGGAGTTGGAACGGATGGGGACACTGTGCTGCCAGGAGGGAGGGGCCTCGTGGCCACTGGTTCCGCTGCCCAGGGGGGCTTGAGGCAGTGGGGGCCATGATGAGGGCAGGCCCTGCGCGCCGACACTGTACAGCTCCAGATTGTGGCCGTTCCTGGCAGACGCAAGAGCACCACCGGGAGCCAGGTTCCCGCCGTTGACATAGGTGGGGGAGGGTGCAGGTCCAGCGGCCTGCACCTGAGAGGGCGTGGGACTCTGCCCGTTTCCTTGGCCCATGGGGTACGGGGGGGGCGGCACCTGCCGGCTGGAGCCACTCACCAGCACGTTCTGATGGGTCTGGTACTCCGGCTGCCCGGAGCCATTCTGCGGCCAGGCAGTGGAGGGGAAGCTAAATTTATTCCCCCCCGAGTTCTGCAGGATGAAGGCTGGGCGGCTCACGGGTCCCGGGCTCAGCCCCCTCTGGTTCTGGCCACCGGGTGTGGGGTAGCTCTCGGGCCAGGCGCTCTGCGGGACGGGGGAGATGCGGGGAACCAGGTATTCCAAGTTCCCGGAGAAACGCTTGTTAGAGGAACTGGCCTCCCAAGAGGGCGGGGGTGGCGTGGTGCCTCTGTTCGGGGGAGGCGTCACACTGCGCACCTGGGGAGGCAGCGATGGGTTTACACGCTGGCCATTGCCGGGGTGACCTGGTGCAAAAGTTGGAGGCTGACGGCTTGACATGTCCCCCTGGGGTGCTGGACTCTCAGCGGGGTACATCACCCCATCCACCATGAGAGGGCCGTGTCTCTGAGGGACCAGAGACTCTTTAGAACCCTTCCAGCTCTGCTTCCGGTTCACCTGCTGCTGCATGTGAGCTGAAGCTGGACGAAACACAGGAGACAAGTCAGTCACTGAGCAAGAAAGGCCACCACCGTAAATGAGGTTAGAAAGTTAAATCCTCTGTTATAAAGAGAGGGCAAACACATACATACTCATGTAAAATGCAGCCTGTATATAAAGGCCATAGACACGTGGCACCTACCAGGAACCTTCATGCCGGCGTTGACAGGGTGGCCCATCTGCTCCCTCCAGGGGTCCTGGTAGCTCATCTTGCTGATATACTCGATAGCTGCCTCAACACTGCGATTGCCAGTCTGCTTCAGGGCCCAGATCACCATATCCTGCACAGGAGCGTGAAACGTTACCAAAGAGAACAGAGACCCACACTGACATTAGCAAAGTCACTGAACGATCCCAACATTGATCATGAGACCATTGCCCACTAATGATTAACCATGTGAATTGTTGCCAATCTGTATTTTCATTTTTGAAGTTTAAATTCACTTTCACCCCATCCTATTTCGGAAGGTGAAAAGGATCTTCAGTAGTTGGCCTTTGTTCTGATGAGGGAAATCAGTTGGTATTTACTTATTCCTCGGAAGCTTCATTAAGCATGTTAAGCACCTGTGATATGCACAAAGCATGCTGTTGCTGTCGAGCTGCCTTGTCCCTAGCTAAACACACCAATACAAGTAATGCAACTGTAATAGAAAAAGTCAGCAGGGCTGCCTTTTCTTGGCACATGAACACAGGTCCTAAAGTTATCATCTACCAAAAATCTAGTATAAAGATTATGCAAAAGCAGATATTTAACTGTATTGATTAATGCCATGAAAAAAAGAAATAACTACATCACTGGAGTCATAAACATCCCGAGCATGTGAGAATGACACCCTAAGCATAGTGACAATTCCAAAAGCAGTCATTCCACATACCATACTTTTCATATCAATTTCACTTTGGGGAAAAAAACAAGGAGTGACAGCAGCTAAAGCATCTCCTCTTTTCCCCATAGCCATTAGCAATTTAGCCAGTTAAAACAGTAAACAATACCACAACACTGTACCTAAATATTTCTCTACAGGTGTGATGTCAGGCATCAACACACACACAAACACACACACACACACACACACACAAAAAAAAAATTACCGCTAAAAAAGAACTAGACTTAATTCTGTTCTTTCTCCATGTCGCATACCAGCTCACATTCTGAAACATAACTGACATTTCCATGCTGAAGTCATTGTTTACATAATCAGTTTGGGAAACATGGAATTTTTAGAGTAACTGAACCATCTCTGACTGATAAATTATAATGAGCAGAAAAAAATAAAATAAATAAATCCTAACTGCGTGAAATGCTAAGTCACCGAAGTCAGGCTTCACCTCCTCAAATCCGGCTGTCACCAGCTCCACCAGCATCTGCCTGTTGACTTCAGTGCCCGAATTAGAGGAGCTGGGCTCGTTGGCAAACGGTAACAAAGATTTGCGGATCTCCTGCAGGGCCTTGTGGTAGGAGCTTTTGTGGTTGTTCCCACGCCCCTGCTGCCGGGTGTCTTCCGGAACAGCCTTTCCGGTGCAGAGCTCCACCTTGGCCGCATCGGAGGGTCGTGAGAGGTTCCTCAGACTCTCTCGGATCTCCTGCAGCATCTGCTGGCTGCTGCCGCTGTAGTTGGTCGCGGGGAAGGTCTTGGGTCGCATCTGCCGGTATCTTTCGGACTTCTCCCCTCTCTTCATGAAAGAACATGTATGTGGGGGCAGTGGAGACTGAACGGGGGGGGCGTGCACTCGGCAGCCAGGCCGTGGCTGGGATGAGGTGGGGGGTTGCTCACGCACAGAGTCTCTCTCTTCACATCGGAGTGTCGGAGGGCAAGCCTATAAACTGAGTTCGCAAAAGGACACATAAAAACTCTAACATTTATTTTTAATAAGTTATTGAACATGAATCCATATCAAACATTCATATGTTAATTGAATTAACCAATGAACAGGAGTTAAAAACAATAATAACTAAAACCAAACCAACCACTTGTCCACTGGACCCCATCCCCACTCAACTCCTCAAAGAATCCCTAGATGTTCTGGCAAGACCTATAACAGCCATAATTAATGCATCCCTCTCCTCAGGTAATGTGCC
>JAODJX010000041.1:3672927-3689282 GCA_026776945.1 Isichthys henryi
AGAGAAAAGCTCAGCACGGGTACGGGACAGAGAAAAGCTCAGCACGGGTACGGGACAGAGAAAAGCTCAGCACGGGTACGGGACAGAGAAAAGCTCAGCACGGGTGACAAGTGTGGCAGTGCAGGGGGGAAAAAGCATAAAAAAGAGAGAGAGGTACACACATGAATTCATAGACGGATTAGTAGGTATGCCGACTGTTCCACGCATATCAGCTCGGAAAGGCTCAAAACAACCCGGCCTTTGTTATGTAGCAGCAGATGTATCTGATTCGGAAACAGTGCCCAGTATCGAATTCAAAATCAAATGCTAAATTATCACAAGATGGTAAAGGAGGGTATAAGCTGGGTGGCTGTACCTTTCTTCAACTTAACGAAATAATAAAAAAATAATAATTGGAATCAGCGTATGAGAAAAGCGGAATTAAGGGGGAATTAATCAATAACAGAAATCAATAACCCCCAGAATACACTGTGAATATAGTAGCGCGACTTAAAATGTATAAAATATTACTTATAATGCTTATAATAGCAGTTCACACAGACAATCAAATCAGTTATTCGCCATTGAATAAATATTAATAAGTCTATCATCATTCTTATGTGTGGTTTTACGTATATCCTTAGTCATAATCAACTTTAGAATAAATCTACGTAGTTATATAAGATGCCCATGTGGGCATTCCTGGCCGCTGACCCCCCCACGCGCGCATTTACACGTACGTAAGAGTTTTTTTTTTTTTTACCTTGCAAATAGTTTGAAGGGTTCGCAAGCCACCCCAACGCTTCTGATATAGCTGATTTTAGATTTATAATGGAATAATACATATGTGCTGTCGAATTTCCTGCGTGTCTGAATGCGTGAGCGTCACGCCGGATGAGTGAGAGCTGGGAACCCCGGACCCCGTCGCCCACCTGCGTTGTAAAAGCGATCCAGCACCGCTGTCTCCCCGAAGTCCAGCTTTCCGAAGTGCACCGTCTCCAGGCGACTCCCCACCGCCTCGCACGCCTCCTTCAGGCACTGCAGGGCCATGCTCTCGGCGCTGTGACCCGGGATGCTCTCTCCGTTTATCACGTACGCCACCGTCACCGACCTGTTCTTGCTCTTGCCGGTGGTCAGCAGCCCGCCGCCGTCCATGGGGCAGCTCACGCCGGCAGAGCCGATGCAGCCTCCGGCCACGGGATCCTGCCAGAAAGTCCCTGCTGCAGGAATGGGGCTCACGGCGCCAGCGCTGCCCTCTCCGCGGGGGCAAGCGGGACCCCCGCGGCTGTCCTCCGTCTCGGGGAGAGGGCCGATCGAGGGAACCAAAAGGGATATCCCCTCCGCATCCTGGCTCATCTTCAGAGTTGACCGCCTCTCGGCTCGCGTCGTCTGGAAGTATCGTGCGCGTCTCTCATCTGCAGCTACCTCGTCCTCATCAGCACTGCCATGCATGCAACACGGTGCATTTCCATAACACAGCCGAAGGCATCCCCATAACCCGGGGATAAATGCTCATGCATTGCTTTTAAGCTGCTTCCACGGCGCGATCGACCTCGATATTACCAAACACGATCACGCACGACAAATCGACAAGGGAAGAGCACGATTAACAGATTTCCGTAAAATCCAATTTCCTCAGATCTGCAAGATCAAAATAACGCAGCGCCGGGCGACACTGACACGGACATGCATTAAAAATGGCTTAAAATGCAGTTAGTAACTTTTAGAAAAAGGGAAAGAAAAACAAAGTATTTACCGTCTCGTCCCCATATTCGCTGCATCTGTCGTCGACGAGTTGGCACACTTAAAAAAGTTGAACGACGATCGCAGGTTTCAGTTTCCGTAAAGGTACCCCCCCAACACGGAGGCCATCGCCCCCCAAGCAGCCCAGCACCCGACCATGCACATCGACGGCGGCTACGGCGCTGTGATCGTAGCTTCTGCGCTTCTCCGCTTATTATCTTTCCCACACAGACTCACGCACACTAGGCTGTACCACAATGTACCCAGTCCGGCATAAGGCGGCGTCCGCCCCCTTAAAGGCGCAGCGCGCTTCGCTGCCGCTCAATGGCCTGAAATCCATCTACCAGCCGTGCGCCATCCTTTGGCCAGAGGTGTCGACCTGCAGCTAAAATCCAAGCGGAGTCATTAAATATTACGGGCAGTTTTAAAGCGGTGAGTCACTTCATTGTCTCCACAACACCTTTAATTCACTACATTCTAAGCAAAAAAAATGTGTCAAGTGTCGATATTCTGATTCACATGTTTACGGAAATAGCGCAAGTTCAATTTGTATAAAACATGACAAAGGAGAGAAATGCAATCTATGTCAAATATTTTGTTTTCCTACACGAGCGTCAGTACCGAGTCCTGCACCTCCTTCAAGTTCAAGCGCAACTAATATATTTTGGTCACTACTGACATCTAGCGGTGTCATGATGCAATTTCCTCGTTATGTTTCCTCGCTGTTGATGCATGACGCGTGTGAAACCTGCATGTCCGTCCAGTGAAAGGTGGCGGGGGAGCTGGAGCCCAACTCCGTCAGATCAAAGCACGAGGCAGGGGTACAAATAGGAACGGATGTCTGACCTTCACAGGAGACACACGCATACGCTCACACAAGATCAGTTCACTTAACTGTATGTCAATAGGCTGTGGAGTTCATTAAGTTTCCTTTTGTGCACAGATGGTATTAAATTCCCCAAGCCTAGATCAAGATGCGGCACAACAGTGCTACAAAATGCACTTAGTTTAAAATCAAAGGAAATTACCACATCCATATCTCAAGTACATATTCTCTCAAAATTGCAGTGCTTCCTTTCAAATGATTTAGCAAATGATTACATAATGTGCTTAAATCAAAAGAATACTCAGATCTGTCTCAAAATTTAATCACGATTCTTATTATACATTCATTTAGATTTGGATTCTGGAAATACCAGAATTTCTGGTAATGTGATTGAGGTAAGAACTTCTAATGACCGGATTAAGGGTTTTAGAGAATGTAGAGTAAGGTTGATTGTTGATCATGTGAACAGCTCTGAGAAACTACCTGTTTAAATTGTGGTCGTCTGTGCTTTCGATAAATCTGTTTTTGGAACAGGCAGTACCCTGGCTGGGAGGGATCAACACACTTTTTCTACTCTATAATTGGTCTGGATTCTTGATGGAGGACATATTGAGGTTGAAGCGTGACTCTGCAGAGTTGGTTACATGTGGCACTTTTCCCTTGGAGCAGGCAGACACTAATCTAAAATAGACAGTGGCAGAAGATGAGATGCTCTCTGCAGTGGGTTTTAAAGGACTGTCCCAGAGCAGGCTGGATGATGAAGAATTGCATAAACTTCATTGCCGTTGTCATGTCTCTGTTCCATTTTAGGGAATTGCAGACAGAGGATTTTGCAGATTTCATGGCTGCACTATCAATTTCACCTTCGCTCCCCCATTTTCATTGGTGGTAAAATTTTAGGCACAACAGAACTACAGAAAATAGGTCCTTTATGCCTGAAAAACTAAAAGCATTGTTTAAACGTTTCTATTAGCAGAATATACAGTCATGGTACCTAATAAATTGTCCTCTTCCCTAACACCAGATGGGAACAGCTTTTGTCAGCAGAACCACAAGTTTGTAACGTTTAACGATGCTTTCTTGCCCACCTCTGTGCTGTACTGAGCTGTTACTTTTGCACTCCTGGTCTCTTTTCACGAGTCTGGTCATTCTCCTCTGATCTCCCTCATTAACAGGTGTTTTCAGGCACACAGATCTGCTCCAGACAGAATTTTTTCCCCAATCGTTTATTGCACCCTTTTCTACGACTCCACACACGGTAGTGCATGAAAATCCCAGGAAGGTCGTTGTTTCTGAGATGCTAGCACAAACAATCATAACACGATTAAAACTGATTAGATCGCACCTCTTACACGTCGTAACGATTAGCTCCGCAGTAAATAAGCCTTTTGATCCTGTGTGCATTCCCTATGCATTCTGCTGTAATCTCATTATTCATGGTTTTTGTGCTATTTTTGTTAATTCACAGAAGATCCCGCAGAAGTGGCCACTGAATGTACGCATCTTCTGCAGTACAATGCAGGTAGAAAAAACTGATAGGGAGATTGAAGTGTGACCTCTTGTGGTGAATATTATATATTGCATGCCACTTATAGTGGATACCCCGTGAATCCTTCAAATTATCCATAGGAGCAGCAGAGGGCAATATGGGATAAGATTCAAATTAATACAGTATATTTTAAAAGTAAATTTGATCAATCATGATATCGAACAACATAAAGACATTTTTCATGTCTTACCAGTGCGTCACAGTGGTGTCCATGTGGAAAACTACAATATCACACAACTAATTTCTGACTTTTAACGGAGAACTTAGGCAATATAACCAGGCAGCGCAGAGAATTCCAAAGGCAATCTCCGACTCCTTTAATAAAACAGTAATCAGGAAATATGAGGACAGATATAAGCTCACAGCTCACTAACAGTCTCGAAGCTCAAAGGCAGCATATATGCGGGCGCATCACGCAGGGGCAGACCGTCATCTTACGCGCAGAAAAAGCAGAAGCTCTAGAGGAAGGAAAGATCGGTAAACCGAGTACCTTCATCAGCATTCTGCTAAACACTCAGTTAAAGGGCTTTAATGACTGACTGATGATACAGTCTGAAGAACCCAGCAAGCTGAAATACGTGCCCAAACAAGTAGATAATTGTGAACAGGTGTTCACCGGGTGATGTCTCCTGAAGCTTCCGCCTGCTCACTGGTGCCCTCTGGTGGCTTCGTTTGCACTTTGTCCAGGACATGGAAGGAAGGGTTTGTGTTCATATGAACATTTTCATACTGCATACAGGGCGTGATGTATGTGCAATCCATGTAATGCATAATACATTTTATGAAACTACTTCTGTATAAAGAAGTATTATAAGCATTTAAGGCAACATTCTTTGTCTGTCACTGCCGCACACAGTATGGAAAATGGAGTGACCGTATACGTAGTCTTTAGTGGTAATGCTTGGTGTATAAACATAATCATTTACTTTTCATCATATTGTAAACATGTTTTTTTTTTTGGCACTGTGAGGTTAAGTCAGCAACATGAGTCACACCTGTTTTTTCAGATAAGGGTGTTTTCCAAATGAGGCAAATTCAAAGAGGCCAGTGGAGGCGAGTCAGGGAGACCATTGTGCAGAGTACGGGTGGCCTGACAGTCATGTTGGTGGTTTCAGCTACCCATAATCCCCATAGGCAGGGCTAAGTGAGCAGGAAGTATCGTGGTACCGTTGCGGATCCACACTAGGCAGCAGTAATAACACGTTCATTCTGTTATGTTATGAAATTCACCTAGCACTTTATTTTTCCCAGAGACTTTCACCATCTTCCGATACCTGCAAAACTTTAAACCTTGTCATAAAGTACAAAATTAGTAACAAGAGAGTGACACACCGTCTTTGTATAAAAATATAATAATTTTATTTGAAACTACAAAAATGAAAACATGTAACGTTTTGGTCACACTTCTCAATAAAATATTACACAAAACTGTCATTAAGAACAGTTATCTCAGCAAAAAAAGCAATAAACATGTAACAACTAAAAATAAACATATCAAAGCCAGAAGACAGACAAATGCTTTTACCTTAAATTAACTTAGTCGACTGTACAAAAATATGTACAATATTTACAGCATTTTTATCATAAAGGAATGAAGCAATAAATCATCCAGTCTCTTTTGTTTCTGACAAAACACTGTTTTCTTTCCAATTACCTAAATCAGTCAGTCAAAGTCTAGTATCCTTTTCCTTCAGTGCTGCAGCAAACCCTTGAAGCACGTTTGCCTTGCTCCTTGTCTCAGGCAATGTCTGTTTGGTCAGCAGAAGCTGCAACTACAGCCTGTTGTCGTCAACACCGTAACAGAAACTATCCCCCAACAATGAGGGGAGTGGGCACTGAATAACGAGAGCACATTCAACGGGCATGCTGGTGGGTATGGCATTTACGCTTCTCTTTGGGGTTAAAATCTTCACCCTCCGCATTGCAAGTGCTCTAAGTCAGACAAGTCTGTCGGTTGGCCACCACAGCTCAAGGAGAAGAAAACTAGCACCTACCAGCTTGTGACAGCACAGGGTCGTCACTGCGTAAATCTATAGTGCAGTATTGTCACAGAGGCTGCAGCACAGCCCCCCGTCTTTCGCTAGGGCGATATTCTGTAAGGCGACTAGCCCACACTTCAGTCTATACACTTTTACACATGCGCTTTATATATTCGTATAGTTTTGTGTCTTCATAAAAATAGACAATGCATATTAAAAGGATCATACCAAGTAACAAACAAGTATTGTGCTGCAAATGAGATGGTTATCTGTCAGATTCAAGTGAACAGTTGTTGTTCTTTTGTCTCTTTCCCCGGCTGGGGGAGGGGGGCACTTTCACGCCATGTCGCCCAGCATTTTCTTGTAGTACATGGACTCGAAGACGTCGTTCTCACTGGGGCAGTTGTAGTGGCACGCGCACGTCTTGACGAACATCATCTGCTTCTTCATGACCTGGCCGTCGGGGCACTTGAACTCCATGGGCAGGGTGGCGGTCCGGTGAGGGGTGCAACAGCGGCCGTCCGTGCACACGCCGCAGAACTTGGGCAGGTAGGACTTGGTGGTGGTGCAGCCAGAGAGCTCAAACTTCATGGGCTTGGAGACCCTGGGGGTCCGGATGCACTTCTTTCCTTTCTGTGGAAAACCGAGACAAAGTCTGGTTGGTTACAAAGCAAACTAACACTGAACCTCTCCATGCACAAATACCTGAAGGTCATCTAAAGCCCGATTGTGATGCTAACCCTGATGCTCTGCTCCAAGTGTGACTCGCAGGGGCGGACCATACACAGGCGGGACTGCTTCTCCAGCCGGCACTCGCGGTTGTCATTGGTGACCCGGGTGGAGATGCCCAGGCCACAGGTCTTAGAGCAGGCGCTCCACTCGGTGGTCTGGACCAAGCAGTTGTCCCGCATCAGAGAAGGATCAGGCCCATAGGTCTCTTCTTCTCTGTAAGCTATGGGGAAGAATGAGGTTTGCAGTTAAGGTGTTGGATCGAGACCTTCACTGGTGTTTAATGATGCCCAGACTGGTTGAGCCCAACAGACCAATAGGAAGGGAACCACACTCACCGGCAAGAGCAGAACCCACGAAGGTCTGCTGGTGTGGAGCATCGCAAACCCATTCCTCGCAGCATTTCCCCGGGACCTTGACCCGCCGGGGCATGGGGCAGTCGGGGCTGGGCAGGCGCACGTCGATGCTGCAGAGGGGGACGCAGCCTATGGCGCCATCCAGGCAGGTGCACTGGTATTTACAGCTGCTCTGGAACGACTCGCCGCTCCTGTACACCATTCCTCCGAACAGGCAGGTGGCCCCTTCTTTAGCTGCAGTGGACAGGAGTGAGATTGGAGGGTCACGTTTCTGTGGCTGGCAACCAAATGGCAGCACGATGCCAAAGGCCTAAATTTGAGGATCTGGGTAGAAGCGCAGCGGGTTATCCCAGCCGCTTACCTGTGCAGACACCGATGCGGCGGTTAACTGGCGAGCCGAAGTCGCAGAACAGCCCCTTGTGGGGGTCGCAGACGTCCCGCTCAGTACAGAGTTCACCCAGCTGCTTGGCGCATACTCTGCAGCAGCCACAGGCGTCTGGCACGAGGCTTACCCCGGGGGCACACTGTGGTGGGATGACGGGGCAGTTGCACTGGCCGCTGCACTCCTGGGCCGAGGCCTGAGGGGTGCAAACAGAGGTGATCAGTATGGACCTCCAGGCAGTGAGCGAGGGCACGACATGCCGGCGTCTTTCACAGCAAAAGCCCACGACTCTGAATAACGTGGCCAGAGGTGCTAATGGCACCCAGCTCTCAGGTATCACCCACATGCAGCCCAGCAAGCGTGAGAAACGGTAACACGGACGTTCAGTGCTTTTTGTTAGTATGATCTAAAGTGGCTGACTTACCCAGCAGAAGAACATGAGACACAGCAAAGTGCTGCTCTTCAGCGTGTTCATTCCTGCAGACATGACTGATTTGCTCAGCTGCGCTCTCAACAAAGCTAAAACAAAGGAAAAACCTTCCGAAAAGTCTACGAATCTCTCCCAGATCTTGTCGCAGCAGAGTCTCGGAGTGTGGTCAGGTCGAGGCGATCCCGTTGTAAGGTTCTGTCCTGGCTTTGGTCAAAGCTAGAGTTTAGCTTCAGTGGTTCAGCTGTGGTTGCTGTTGCTCTCTGGAGGAGTGTTGTTCTGTGTCGGGAGCTGGGAGCCCTCCTGTATTTATACAGGCTGGGCTGCGGTGACGTGCTACTGGCTCAATCGAGTCCTGGACAAACATGGACATTCTTGGCATTTTTTCTTAGTTTCCTGCCCCCACCACCTCCTCGGACTCACACCTCCTGACATCCCACATTCCTCCCGTCTGAAACCAAGCGCTGCCATGTATCAAAATAAAAGTACAGTCTCGACATAAACCGTTTCCTGGAATGTTTATCTGTGCCAGTCGGGATGTTATGGATGTACGTAATGCTACAGTAAAAGCTTCCCTTTTTCAGGGCTGCATGCCTTTGGCCTGAGTGTAAATATCACCTGTCACAATAATGGCCGTATTGTAGAACCATTTCAGAGTTAGTGCACTGTTTCTGAAATTAGAATAAAAATAAAATCGCTTAATATACTTTTGTGCTTCTTAATTCTAACCCTAACGCTAACCCTATTACTTCCTCTTGTATCGCACTGTAAAGGGGTGAGTAAGTAATAATAATGTTCGCTTCCTGATGTATGGGGCTCAGCTCTTGGGTTACTGAGCCACACAATAGATGTTCAGTTCTTCTGTTGCCCTTGCTAGCTACCGTGCGTTTTTTTTTTCTCGTAGCTGTGTGCTTTCGCCTCGCAAATGAGGTTTAGTCTATGGCCGACAGGCGCAGGTGTGCTGCATTCCAAGGGCCGTATCCTATTTTGCACTGCTGAGCAGACCCTTGGCTTGCAGGAAAGTGGCTAGACTCTGGGTTTGTGTATTTTTTTAATGTTTTTTTTTTCTTTTCTACAGGAACTGCAGACTCTCCTCCTCGGCTCCCTTATGAAAGGCGGACCCGCCGCATGCCCTGCCACCGAATGGGAAATGAAAAACTCCCCGAGAAAGCTCGGAGTAGCAGGAATGTGTGATCTGCGCCAGTAGACATACTCGTACTAAATGCGTATGGACTGAGAGGAAGTCGGCCTTATAAGGGAATGTTCACTTTCAGACGCTCCTTCGCCCACCTGCTCGTGCTCTCTCCTCCGGCAGACGTACAGTAGGAGTGTTCCCATCTCGCACTGTCTGAAAGCCATCGCGCTGATGTTCCTGGATGCTAATGTGCCCCATCCGTTAGCGCTGGTTCATTTGGGGTGAAGCCAGTCACCACCTCTGTGCGTCCTTTGTTCTCGTTCAAAACAAATAATGGCAGCCAAATGGGACGTATTTGTTTGCTGCAGGACAGACAAACTGACACACCGATGAGGATAAAATAAGATAAGATCAGATTATATGGGAAAATAACTCCCACCAACAAACATTGAAACACAACATGCCTTGTTCGCCATTTGTACAAGTACGCGTACAGGTACACTGGAATGCTTCTCTTTGCCGATGCCATCTTGCTCTCCTTAGCTTGGGGGGTCACGGCACAGGGTCAGCTAACGTACAGCACCCCTGAAGCTGGGGGTTAAGGGTTATGCTCAAGGGCAGACATACTCTTGAGTGTTCCGCCAAGGTTGGAGCTCAAGCCAGTGATCTTGTGATCATAGATACAGAGCCATTCGCCCCCCGCTAACACTACGAATAAGTGATAGGAAATGGTATGAAGACATTGGATGTACCGCTGACAGTGTTTATGGGCAAGTCAAACATCAACATCCCACTGCACTCCTGCAGATCCCACTGCACTCATGCAGAACCCACTGTCAGCGCGTCTGCAGTTATCTCGTCCCGCCAAGCCTGCCGTCGCGTGCCTTTCCCAAGAAATTCCCTAGTCAGTGGAGCGTAGGTAAATTCTTTCGGCTCTGTTAAGCTTTAATGTCATGCCCTCTGATTTTCCACACTGTCTGGCTGTGGTATGGCAGCTATTTCAAACTGGCTGCTCCAGAAGGGGCTCCTACTGCATTACACCTGTTTCAGTTTCCCATCAGCGCCTCTGTTTAAGCGTCTCAGTTATCACCCTGGCGTGAGCCATAGCTATTGGATCGTAGCTAGTTTTAGAAAAATCACCTATTGCATTAGCTATGCAGACGGTATTATTGGAGTGACAGTTCACAAAGAAAGGTCAAAGGTCAGCCCATAACGAAGTGGACAGGATTCCATATGTGGTGTAAATACTGTAAAGCCACGGCAGTTACAATTGGGCAAAGACAGTCATGTGACCAAACTGGTGGGCAAAGGGGTTAGGGTGGGTGGGTAATTTAATGTTCCCAGGGTAAAAATAACAAAGTCACATTAGTAAAAGAGACTGCCAAACAGTAATCTCCTCTGCTCCATTTCCATTCTCCTCAGGCTTAGGTGACTTGAATTACAGACATTCTACCATAACATTCTTCCTCCGAATCCATAATCTTTAACGAAACCAAAGAAGACGGCATAAACTCAATTCATCCATTTTGACTGCTCCAGCATTTTTTACTGGTAATTTGAATGATGATGAACAGCATGTGGTTTGTGAAACATTATCGTCAGTTAGACTGAAGTTTAATTTGTTGTCTTTATCATTAAGTGTGTCATTTCTGATGTTTAACATGGTTTATATCTTTTCACCAAAGTACAGCTCCGATTAACTTTGATGCTTCCCTGCAGTCTACAACAACAAGGCCATTAATAAGAGGAGAATCGCCTTTGGCTTTGTACATAATAATGGCAAATTAAACATTCCATTACATGGCATTAAGACAAGTAAAAAGGAAATCAGTCCGGTATCAAGCAGCCTTCACCAGGCCTCCTTCAGCCAGCTTGTGAGCTAATCGGTTTTCTTAGCTCACTCAAAAAACACTCCAAAAAAACAATCCACTTTTTCTTTCAGGTACTGAAAAACCTAACCAGGGTTTTCCTAAAGGCGTAAATCACTTTAAGCGGTCAGAGGCCATGTCAAAAATTTCGGATGAGCCTTACCCACCTCTGGTTTTAACGGTAGAATACTCCAGTGATTAAAACACAGGAAGCAAGGTCTTCCTGGCAACAAACGAACTGGCGAGACGGATTTGGGAAGGAGACTCGGGCGTGGGTGAATACCTTGACTTCCTTGTGTGGCGATGGCGTACGTCATGCGGTCGGAGCGGCACAACGAGGGATGCCCCTCTGGTACGCATTTTTTTGCAATGTATGTTTTCCTAGCGGCATTCCAGTGGGATTTGTTAAAACATTCGTCATGGGATTCACCTCCCTTAGTGTACTGGGGAAGATGACTCATGTGTCTCCCATCAGGAAATTTTCAGGGTGAATCTTTCTGTGCCTGGTGACGACAGCAGGTGGGACATCTTCACAAGCTTCCCCTTTCCCCTTTGGGTTTGGTGGTTCTACACAAAATCTTCTTGTTTCCCTCAGTACATAAACAGACACCTTCCAACAGGGTAATGGAAGTCTGAAGGACACCGCGAGAGATTTTGGGCCCTATGAGAGCATATTGGGCACCCAACCCAGACAGATTCAATTATGTTCCAAATTATTTAGGCACTTGCATGTCTGTACCTACCACTGAGGGCCCTGAAGTCCTCAATAATCACAGTCCATTACGGGGCACGCCTAGGACAGTCTAACACTTTTCACCTTGGCATTTTAAAAATCCTACCATCAGCCCTGGGCCCCTTTCTCTCAGGGAACCTTGGAATCATTCAACGCCCCCTATACAGAACCCTTGGTGCTATTAAGCATAGCAACATAGATTTTGTGTAACTACATTTGAGTAATCCAACACATTTTTTGTAGGAATAAGGAAAGGTTGTCAAAAAAACTCAAACGTATTTAATCACGAAAAGTAATTGTGCTGTAATTTAGAAGGTAAGTATATATATATAAATATATATAATTATTTTGAGCCTTAAAGCAAAGGAGAAAGAATTTCTCCTCATAAACATTCTACAATTAGCATTTGACTGTTTTGTGGTGAATTTCAGTTGTATCCACTCCCCTCTCTGCATTCAGGGCTGAACATGTGGTAATGATTTCAAAATTTGCTAATTGTGAGATATGCCATTTAGACTCTTTGAAGTTCCTGGCTTGACTTTAAACTTCATGGTCCAGTCACAAAGTTTTGGGCTGTATTTCAACCGCAGCATACAGAAATAAGCCGATACATTTTCACTTAATAGTGGGGAACAGAAAATTGGTTCAGAGAAGTATGGACTGGGAGACTATTCATGTGATGTTGAGTATTCATAAAACTGTATTCATAACAGTGTGAATTTAGAGTGGAGATACTGGAACCCAGACATCTATAAAAAAAACAAACAAAAAAAAAACAAAATAACATTGTAAACAAAGATGTCCAGCAAGGACTGCAATGTCCTGGCAGAACATCAGCTTGGGTCTGCAAAACCACTCTTTTCCTGAACGGAATTCCATGTGTGTTCTTGCTGAATTCTGAACTCTCTGTTCATTTTGGAGTCCAGCTAAATGGTTTTGGAGAGCGGTGCCACAGCGGAGTACAGTATTCCAAATATAGACCTTTGAGAGTTATTGCTTTACCAGACAACCTGGCTGAGGTTTCCTTTTCCCTTTCCTTAAGGATCACGGCAGCATTCCTCGGAAGACGGGCATTATTCTCACGTCTCCCAGAGAGCCTCGTGTTTGCAGTAACTTGGCTGAGACTCATTATGTTTTCAATGGCACTGTTCTTATATCTCTCGGTGGCTCTTTTGTTTAACGAGCAGAAGGAGAGGGCTACGGAAGGCGGCGGTGTGGACCCGCAGTGACTGTTTATCGTTATTCTGAAGAATGTTTTCCTTGTACTGTATCAGCCTGTAGTGGTTAATCCCGCCCGTGTGGCTTGACTGGCCACATTACCATCTAGAGTAGGCCCATTCAAATTCCCTGGTGGGCCATTGCAGCATGGACCAGTGAAGTTCAAGCATCTTAAGCCGCCTTCTGGTCAAGCTCGTGACAGGATACATTCCTGCTTGATGTCCCAGCATGTCACTTCATCTCCTTGATCTCAGTGTTAAAGCTCAGGAAGTGGCCTTGTTTATCATACTTATAAGCATATTGCTGCTCAGTTGAAGTGTTTCTGCTTTGGCATTAGGAGATAAGTTGCTATGTGTCCATTCATCCATCTTCTAACAGCTTGTCCCGGTCAGGGTCAATGGGGGTCTGGAACCCGTCAGAGGTAGCATAGGGCACAGGGCTGTGGTACACCTTGGATAGGAACTGTTATGTACTGTTATGCTATTCTACTAATCATTTTTGAAGCACAAATTCATGGTTGTCCAATTGCAATCTAAAACCAGTTGTTGCTACTGAAGGAATGCTGCTATGCCAGAACTGTCGAGTCTAATGTTCGTTTTTGGCCACATTGCAGAATTGCTCAGAATTTAATTGTCGATCATACATCAGCGACAGCACTCACATGATTAGTTTTTATTATCTCAATGGGATTTTTTTTTCCCTCTGATCAGATTGCTCTTTTCAGAAACACACAATGAGATGCACGGTCTACCTCCTAGGCACTGAAAAGCTCTCATTCATGGGACCAGAGCTCACTGGCTCCCAGGAGCCAAATCAAGCAGCACTGGAATGCCCTGATCATCCTCTCCATGGCAACCGGCAAGAGTTCTTGGGAACAAACAGTACCTGAATCTTATAGAAACGGCACAAATGTTTCCTGTTGAAGTGCAAGTTCTTGTGGCTTTGTGGATGGGTGCCAACGTCACAGGGCGCTTGTCCACCGCACCAGGTACCATATTTTTGGTACTTCAAGAAAGTACCAAAAATACGGTACTTCAAGGTGTTGGTTTTCCACTGGCATAAAAACTGGTACCAGCACTGAATGACATCACAACAGGAGGCGGGTATTTTGTACTGAATTTGAAAAATTACTGTAGTATATTATAGGGCTGGATGATGTGCGATATTAATACCAACATCGCATGTTATGCACATGTTTAATTTTCACAAAAACATTTATATTTTTAGGAAAAAAGTTAGCAATTTTAATGATCATTCCTTTTCAAGATAATCTGGCATATATTTAACGACTTAGTTTACAGTTTACCTCTGCTGCTTTTGCATGCTGCAGGTGTTCTCTGAGACAATCATAATCATTTTCATACTTGCTGTTTACCTCACTCCTAGAAAGGTTTGTAAGAAATGTATGTTCGAATGCATTTTTGTTTTATAAATTCCCTGATATTTATTACAACAAAATCACATTGCAATACTTGAAAATTTTGCAATACTGTACTATTCTGGTATATTATACAAAGTTTATTTCTTGTTATGCATCCTGACCTTCTTGTATTTTTTTTTTCCGACCAGAGAGAGAGGGGTAAGGAGCACACAATGATACAGCGCATCACTGCCATGCAGTGGGTGATACCTCAGCACCACACTAGTGGAATGCTCCTGTGATGTAAAGAAATGAATAGGGTTGTGTAAATCCCCTGTTTACACTAGCCAGCTGGAAGAATGGGCCAAATATGCTGCAAAGGAATATGAATGAGATCATAAATTTATTTTGCAATATAATTTATTTCCCTGCAGAGTCAGTTTGCCTTATTCCAAGGACTGCTGTCAATTTTCAGAGCGAGCTTCATGCTAAAGACGTTAGCATTAGTGCTTAAGCAGACATACAAACCGCTGTGGAATAAGCAAGATGGATGGATGAATAGAAGGAAGCACAGATGGATAAATGGCTGCATAATCCTTAATTAGAATGGTGCAGCTAACTCCCTGAAACTGTGTTTTCATATGACTTGGTTCCATCTGAAATGGAAATCTTATTAATCCTATCATATTAGCATGTCGTAACTGAGTAAATGGAAAGTTTGTAAAACTGCATGGGGGACTGGCCTTGCATGGGACCACCTTGTCCCACAACACCACAGGACTAAAATCCTTTATTCCAATCCGAAACTGCAATCTAATGTCTGAATGCATTCATGTTTAAGTACGTCCATATGAAAACAGGGTTTGGGCCACATAAATACCTGGAGGCAATGGCGCAAGCTTCATTTTCGTTAATTTGTTTTGCTGGTTCTTGAGCAGCTAGGAAGCCATATGTAACCCAGCTTACAAATATTATAAATAGTAAAATAAATAAATAGTTAAATAGTTAAATAATTAACTGAGAAGACACAAAACAAAGATTTGTGAGATCGTCTAATTTACACGTTAAAACATTTACATAAAAATATGTTATGATTTTGGTGTAACCTTCCTACAGCATGCCCCGCCCCCTCCCCGCGCATGCGCAGTAATGTAGTGCATAAGAGAGAAACTAACGGCAGTAGAGACCTGAAGTTAGAATAATTTTCTAGTTTTCAAAGTGAATTTCGGATCTTTTCCAGTCAAAACAGTGTTGCAGATTGTTGAAACGGTAGCGACCTTGACCAGAGAAGTTTTGTTGTGTTTTTATAGCGTTAGAGAGTAGTGTTTTGTACAAGTAAACGGTTTAACTTAAGTTCGTTTTAGAACGGAAAATGTTGAAGACATAATTCAAAGTATATGAGTTATTTTTCGGCTTTACTTGACAATTGAATGTACAAATGCTGTTTTAAAAATTTATTTTATATGTTCTATGTTACTTTTAATGTGTACTGAGGCTAACGTGTAGTGGAAAAATACCGTAACCTTTTTTAGTTAACCGTGAAACAGAAAATGATTATTTTTCTTTTTTTTAGCTGTGACGATTTAAGCACTTTTGACTAAAAAATATAATGTTTATGGCTTGTGCAGGCCAGGTTTTTTTTCCACCCGGGAGAGTTTCCCGGGCATCGAGGGATAACGACGGAAGTTTCATGAGCTCGTCTGCATGTGTGAGGAGACGCGCGTGCACGAGGACATCGGACGGCGAGCTTTGCCCAAGGATTTCGCGCTTTAAGAGGCTGAGACAATGTCACAACCGGCTCGAAGGGACACGGTTAGAACTTTATTTTTCTTACTGGAAGACTATCTCACTGTTATTGTGGTAGGATTGTGCAATTACCTCTCATTGATTAAATGAATGAGGACTGAACGGAACATTGAACTGAATCATATTATGACATCCTATGTGATGTACTGTTCATTATTGAATTCTTTTGCCATATTGTTCATATGGTCTGAGTTGAATAGTATATTTTCAGCTGTATTCTAAAAGAACCCTGATTTAAAAGGTCAGTACACTCAAGAAAGGCGCT
>JAODJX010000041.1:3714485-3731090 GCA_026776945.1 Isichthys henryi
ACCCCCCATAGACCACGACTGCTCACAAATAAACATCACACACGTCAGTGTGATCACTTGTCATTTAGAACTGAGTGAGCTCAGTGCACAGCTTCAGCTACAGTGCTGAACACTGGAAGTTTCTTAAGTGATGAACATTAGCGAGAAGCTATGTAGGCGGGGCTAAAAAGACTGCTTGAACAATTCAGTATGCTGTTTATTATTTATTGTCTTATTGGGATAGTAAGAGTTGAATTGTGGCTTCATTTATCAAAGTTACCTCTGGGTCCTGGGTTCGAGTCTCTGCCATGGTTCCATGTATGTGGAGTTTGCATGCTCTCTGTGTTGTCCTGGGGTTTCCTTCCTCTGGTGCCGCCCCAGAAACATGCTGAGGTTAATTGGAGTTACCAAATTGTCCATAATTGTGTGTGAGTGCAGCCTGGTGCCCTGTCCTGGGTTGTTCCCTGCCTTGTGCCCACAGGCCATAGAGCCCCCCCCCCTCCCCCCAAGCCTATGGTTACAGAAAATGATGGATAGTTACGGCTCCATGTTATATTGCTTTTATAGGTTGAACACGGCTATTCATATCCAGTAGTGGCTGGTTCTACTCCTGAAAGCTTACTGTGCTGGCAGACGGGAAGGAGCAACCCGCCGGTGCTGGTAAATGATCTCACTGGCGGTGAGACCAGCATTAAGCTGGTAATGAGCTTAAGGTGTCTGAGATTTCCGGCTACCCGGACCCACGTGCCTTCAATGCCCAGGAAAACAAGAGCCCTGGTGCCAAATCTTGGCTTCGCAGCTTCTAAAACTATTAATCACATTGGCCTCCTGTGCGTTGAATGTGTATCATTGTTCTATGTGCGTAAAAAAATAAAACAGAAGAAACAAAAAAAATCCTGCAGCCTTAGTGATTTCATCAGGCTGAAGACTATGAAAAGCTTTTACTTAAAGGGTGGCTCACCCAAGTTCCCGAAAGAGCGAAAGGAGCTCCTCAACTTCAAATTAAACTTGCTGCATTAACTGTTAAATGATCTCCTAGCTAGGTAATGGTAAAGGTGGGACCACGTTTCAAGATCTATGCACACAATTTACTGGAAGTATGGTTTTAAAAAGCCAAATTATACTTCATCGGTAGTATTTTACTTGATGCTGATGCCTGCAGCTCTTGAGGTTAGAACATTCTAATCATTGCTCCAAAACAGCAGGCATCTTGCAAGCAGAAAATAATAAGGGTTTGGCACATTACTTTGCGATCTTCATGGCACCAGTAATTTTTTAAAAATTATGGGATATTCTGCTTCTGCATGATTTATAACATCCACAGAGAACACCTATGTAGCCTATTAAGCAGAAAACTCCAGAGGTGTTTCTAAATTACTTTCCGAAATTATCTTCAGGTCATGACTTGCAGTGAAATCTGTTCACGTAATATTGGCAAACTGAAGACAAGTTTCAGTAGAAGTAATGTAAAACATAAACAACCCAGCTAACTTTAAGAAAGTTAAGTCTATGACTGTATATTTGTACATACACAAACACTGATACAAATGTTTGACATGTAAACAATTATCCATATGTCAAGCACACATACACACACGCACACACTTGCAATAACATTCAACTCCTCTGCACCAACAAACATCTAAGATGTATCACAGATTTATGTCGAAGATAAATAAGTTTTGCACGGTCCAGAAAAAAAATGGGGGCGAGAATTCCAGAAAGCTCCATGAAGCTGCGCGACTCCGCAGAGGTTACAAAGAGATCCTGTGTTGGGGTGAATGTGGAAAGTAGGCAAAACCTGCATTCCAGGAGACATAAGAAGCCCTCTCTCCTCTCGGCCGGGGGGGTGTTTTTGTAAGCTACTTTAGAATGTTTGTGCAATTGCTTTGACCTCTTCATTAAAAATACCTCTTCATGTTTGAGCTGTATCCTCCGCAATGTTAGCCGAAACCGGTTTGAAAAGAGAAACATTTTAAGATGATAAACATACCAGTCCTACATATTTTTGGACTTAAGAGGAGGCAACGCAGGACAAAGTTTTTATTTTTTATTTGTTTATAGCTGGAGGTGGGGTCTTACCATCATATTCACGGAATCCACCTTCAGTTTACATACTGCGCTTGTTATTGTCTCCGCGAGCGGAAATGGGCTTTTCTGCAGACCCCAGCGAGACGAGCGTGACGAAAGTAGTCGGAGCGTGTGAACAAACACGGGCTGGTGGGGATATCGGAGGGTGACGCTTTGACAGGTGCTCCTGTCAAGTCTGAGATAAATGGGGTGGATCCTGCCAGAGGTCGAATGGACTTTTTCCTGTCCTGTCAGACCTGATACTCTGTATCCATGCTTCAGCAATCAGCCCTCCAGTTTGTCACTATACCTGGGAGGTCAAGAAGACTAATCAAATATCATTGCAAAATAAACATTTCAGATGAAGGATTGCTTAATTAAGCGTCAGAATGACTGGCTTAAGTGTCCTACCTCTCTAAGAAAATCCGAGTGGATTAATTAAATTGGACTTATGTTTTATTAAATTTTGCAAAAGGAAACTGTGAATGGAGACTAAGGGGTAGAGACTGACACTAATTTTAATTACAGGGAGAGGGACTGTTAAGGCAGACTGAACAGGACTTAGTTGTTGTGTTGACTGTGATTTTTGTGTAGTCTGTCTGCCCGAATACATCAGATCCCCAGACCACCTTAAAAAATTGGAATTTACAACCGCTGTGGGCTATACTGTCACAATGTGAGTCCCCTCATTTACTCTGAATAATAAACTGTTTAAAAAACGTGTTTTATGTCCTCCTTACCGAAATTCCTTCGGTGAAGCTGACGGAAATAACATTAAAGACCAGCCTTATGTGGTTTGACTATTCAAAAGCGGTTAATATGGAATCTGTGGATGGGACCCGTAGCTTCCAATTACAACCCTGGTCTACCCCCCCCCCCCATCTTAGAGCACTGTACAATTTCAACAACAAATACTGTCTGTTGCTACAGTAACAGGTTATATGAGAACCTCATAGTCGTTTTACTCTGTATTGTTTGATTAATTCGGTTTAGAAGCGGATGCCAGTTGTCTGTATGGGTCTTTGCTTGCTTGTGTTTTTATTCTTTTTGTTTCGCTCATCTGGCGCCCACAGTGGCATTTGTGTGGTCTAAACCACATCTAACCTTCACGGAGGAATGAGAATATAGGAAGACTGAATGGGATTTACTCTCTGGGGGGTTTAGCAAGATATGTGCCCGAAACTGACCTTTGAAAATGAAGCCACACACCAAAAATTGGTATGAGTTTACTAGACGTTACTAGTAATAGGGGAGGGGTGTAGCTAATATCTTGGGTCCCATGAAAGCATGTTATATTGGGGACCCAATCAAAATTTTTAAGGGCCACATGCACTCAGGGGCCCTAACTTTCCTCCACTTTACGCCGCTCCTGATTTACGGTTTCTCGACATTTTCATTTATGAGGCTTGAATCAGACAGTATAACGGAAGTGGTCTTCCGCTCAGTACTGATTGGCCACCGCGTTAGCCCCGGCTAGCGCAGGGCCTTGTGCGTAGTTAACACTGAGAGAAGAAATGTTTCACATTTTTTAACGGACAGTTGTGGAATGCCGACAACCTTGCCTCCCTTTTTCAGTTGATTCTTGATGCGGAAGATGCTTGGGAATCATCTGGCATCCCGTGGTTGACGGTCTTAGGGATGAGTTGAAGATTTAACGATATTTCACCACAGCACAACTGACCAACTTTGACAGGACCCACTGTAGAGATTTTTAGGGAATATGATAAAGAAATGATAATGCTGATAGATTTGTGAGGAAAGACCTAATAATTCTGCTTTGGGTTTATTTCCTGTAAATATCTGACATGTATACTGACATCTGTGGAGAGCAAACCAACCAGTCTCTGGCCGCAAGATCTACACTTTGTCCTGTTCCATGAAAAACTTTTGTTTATGTGTGAAATACAGGATATAGGTTGGCATGAAAACATATTTTACTTTAAAACTTGTAGTCTGGTACTCTGAAACACAACAGCCAACCTCGTATGTGTCCAGCTGAACTCCCGTTTGGGTTATATATACACAAGCTCACCATTTCATACATTGAATAATTCCTTAGAAAATTATAACATACATTCAATGGCTTTAACATTTTTCATTCCAAGATTTGTGGGTAGTACTTAAGTGCTGTGTTTGTGGGAAATTATAAAAATTGGTTATTTTATATAATGCACAAAGACAGACAAAGAATTCTATCTATGTTCCAAGTGCTTACCACGACCAGGGTTGGTGTGTGGGGGGGACTTGGAATTAGAGCCTATTCCAGGCCCCTACTGGGATGCCAGCCCATTACTGGGCACCTACACACCCACAGGTGATTTAGTGACACCAATTAGCCTAACTACATGTCTTTGGATTGTGGGAGGAAACCTCATACACACTCCCAGCACACATAGCAGATGGGGCTGCATTGGCTGCCTTCCATACCGGGCATTTTCTCAGTGGGCTGATAAGTATGTGGGATGGCAAAGGGCAACGTGGAGGATCCTCTCCCAGGTCAGCACATTTTATCTCAGGAGACCCCAAAGTCCAAGGCTGATAGCAGATGCAGGATCTGAACTCCACTGAGCTTCAATTCCACCCTACGGGCACTTATTCCACCTCTACCCTGTCTCCGCAACATCCCTAGCCCCAGTGATAATGATGCATTAGGATCAATAACTCCTTCTTAAAGCGAGCTTCTACACACAAGAGCTTCTGCCTCCTTAGCCTAAATAATGATGCTGTCTATTCCTTCCTGATTAACCAAGTGATTAAGCATTTGCTGCACGGTGGTGATGAAGGTCATCAAGATGAGTGAGGAAATAGCACCGATCAAGAAAATGGTAAAAAATTCTCTCTGGTTATCCTTGTGAGCACTACAAGTATTTACTAGCTAGATCAGGCCATATATCACTGCAAGACTGGAAACTGGAAGTATGGACCAGTTGGGGAGTAATGGGCGACATGTGGTGCAGTGATTGGACGCTGTCCTGCTGCCTCTCTGGCTGTGATTGGATGACTACTGGTTGAAGCCAAGCTTCAGCAGGATCCAAAGCTCAAAAATAAAAGCATCACAGATGTCTTTGGGTCTAATCAAATTTTGACAGAAAATCATGCCTCAGGTCTTACTGATAATCCGTGGAAAGCCTCAGGGAACGAAAGTGATTGTTGACAAGTAAAGGCTGAGACAGAAAGAGCAAAGCAGCTAAGAAGAACAGGAAAGCATTATACCAGACCTGCTCGCAAAATCGGAGCAGACCAGCACACTGGATTTGTGGCTGTAATCATGGTCCAATGTCAGTCTACCAAATGCTGAGTTGATTTTTAAGTGCTTTCCCTTCAGTGTAATTACATTCTTCACCCCTTTTCTGAAAAATTTAAGTTTGTTAAATATTAGTCTAAAAATATACACGGTGCAAGGTTCTGGATACGTTTTCAAGGTAGACAAGGAAGACATAAGGTCAAAGGACATGGGACAAGCACAAACGGTATCATCTTAGCTAGTACAAAAATCTTCGTAATCCATCGTAATTTCAGTGGTTAACCTCGATAAGTCGGGCCGCTGCACCAACGATAATATTGACTGGCTTTTGCATCAGTATCATGCCTGTTGCAGCTCTCAAGGCCGCAGAATCAGTCAGCCAAGGATAAGCACAGCTCCTGACTTACAGTAAGCATGCCGTTGAACCCTAAAGCAAGCAAATGACTTCAAAGCCAGGGCAGTTTCACTGCAAAAACATGGCATATCTAAGCTTCTGGCAGTAAGTCATAAATGACTGGGAACAGTTGAAAAATAGCTAAATTTATGCCGCATATTTTAAAATGAATGGCGTTTTCAGTCGAAACTGGCAAGGGGGATGAGAGAGATCTCATCTTTATTTATAACGTTTTTCAAATATTCCTCTTCCTAGCAGCAACCACAGAATACACTTTCATGGTGAATATAGGATTCCTCCCATACATAGATGGTACAGCATGAACACCGTACTCGATCCAAAGTAAAGCTTGCATTCCACTGAGGTTTCAGTAAAAATGCTAGGATGTGTTGCGTGCGTCTTTTTTTTGATGGGCCCACAGACATTCACAGGAGTCACAGAGCTGCAGGTTTAAGCGACCTGCTATTTCCTCTCACTCATGAAAAGGTAAAGAAAACAACTCATTTTCCATGAGCTCGAGCAGATCCTGAAAATACCGCCAGCAGAACGTTCTGTCCAGACACCTAACAGAGGCTTAGCGAATATTTAAGAAACAATTATACTGTTTCTGTCAGTTTATATTAAATGAAGCCGATTTGGCTTTTATGAAGGTGAGACACGCAACAACTATTCTGTACTCCACTGAAATGGGCTTGTTTCTATTATGATGGTGCGTTTGCAACTGAAGGCAATGGAAGATTAAATTAAAGCAACTTTAGGGGGAGTTTAGGAGGACTGCCTAGCGCTTAGTATCCATCTCTGTGAGATGTGTCAAGGCCAACGGCACTGGAGGGAATTATGTACGAGGTAAAACATGCCTCAAGGTGAATATAATCCCAGTCGTCTAAATGAGCTTTGGCTGCTCATGTAAGTCCAGAAACCACTGAATGTAGGTCACCACGTGCTCCAGCTTTCACGGAGAGTGCAGTGATGAGGGAGACACAGTGACCAGGCAGAACCACAACTGTGTGAGTGAACGGCTACGTCCTGTTGGCTGGGCAGTGGAAGTCACACTCCATGGTTGTGGTCAGCCAAAAACCACAGGGACAAAATGTTCCACCTTAGCTTGTTTGTTTCACAGACCAATGAATCCTGACCCAGATATATCAACGACATGGCTAGTACTGCCTTCATACCTGCAAAGCTAATATTTCTGGAAGCTTTATATTCTACAACGAGTCAGGAAAACAAAGGCAGCCTTCTCAAACTCACAAACAGGTAGAAAACATTGCTTTCAAAGGTTCCATCATAAATAGGTGAAGCACAGCATTCATATCTGGCCTTCTGCTTTAAGCAGTGTCTGGTTCAAAGGTTCAAGTACAGTTGGGCCTCTTTCCCAGCAGGTTTCTCTATGGCATCATGCTAACTCCTTCCCACTGTAGGACACTGTGACCTGAAGGGGTCAGCCAATAATCATCTGTCCCTGCATTTATATCCAGGGGGTAGTCATCCCCACCGTATGAGAGTGGCTGTACAGGCCAGGGTATAGATGCAGCAGCCGCGGTCTCGAGGGGTCACTGCTCGGTGGCTTGGCCAGACACATGTTTACCCTCTCACCACTGCAGCCTGTCTGCAAGACCCTGAGAAACACCAGCGAGGGTCTCTGTCCCACGCAACTTCCTCCTCTCTGAATGGCCGCTCTGTCGCAGGATGGGGATCGCCCTGGCACCCAGACGCGAAAGACAACATGGAGGGTATGGATGACGCACTTTGGCGCCTCCCCTCCCACCCGCACGGCGGACAGTCACCCAGGCTTTCCTGGCCACAGACAAAGAATTTGTGGATATCCAGGGACAAGGTGTTAAGGAACTTCCCCTTTTCCTAAATATTTAGATTATAAGAAGAATAGTTTTATAATTAACAAAAATTGCATCAAATATATTTTGTTAGCAGTGCTGTTTCACACCTCTGGGTCTCGGGTTCAAGTCCGCACCATGGCTCCATGTGTGTGGAGCTTGCATGTTCTCCCCGTGTCTTTGTGGGGTTTCCTGTCGTTTCTTGAGATTCCCCCCACAGTACAAAAACATGCTGAGGTTAATTAGAATTAGCAAAATGTCCGTAAGTGTGCATGGTGAATGGTGTCTTGGACAGTCTTTAAACTGTCCAAACTGCATTGTGTGGCATATATGGCAGATAACTGGAAATCCCCCATTTCTGTGTTTCACTTTTGCAGTCATACAAAAACGTCTGTGAGCAAATTGATGTGTCATGTTCTAGTTTGGCTTGACAGACACTGACCTCTACTGGAGAACATATATATTTATATCTCGACTATAACAAAGACACACAGTCTGCAATTAATTCATAAGCAGAATGAAAATTAATTTCATAATTGAGAGAGGTAACAGTCCAGTTTCCTAATTATTGAGAAGTATAATTAAAATAAAAATTAAACAATTACAATTAGTTACAATTATAGCAGTGGTCCTGTAAGTCTTTTAGAAGTAGTCATGGTATTAGACTGAAATTTGGTACATTTGTACCTAAATGAAGCTACTGATGGAAAGATTCAACTCTTGCCATTTTAAAAGGGCAAAATGAGACTTGTATACTTACTCATTTATTTGCACTTTTTCCCAGGTATGTGTAATGTGCCAAAGTAAAAATGAAACATGAAAGGACCACATGCAGGTAAAACGTGACCTCGTGACCATGTACATGTTTCTTGCATCCATTTTCTAAACCAGTTTGTCCTCTGCTAATTCACAAAAAAGTTACATATTTTGTCTTGAAGTTCTGCCTGGTCCCTCTCAAATATTTATTTTTTTTGTTGCGGGAAAAATTTAGATTTTAACGTATAATTTACTTGCAGATATTCATAAGCTGTCATTTTTAATGTGCTTAATTGAGTTTGCTGACTTGGTAAGACGGCACTGCTGTAATAAGACGGAGAGTATATTTTTAATAGAATTCTAAATGAGTAGATCCATTAGTTTAATGGCTGAACTGGATAGATGATTCAACTTTGAATCACCGTGAAAGCCTGTGTGAGTCACCACTTCGGTTCCTCATTGTGACTGAAGTGTCCCACTCTTCATTTATCGGTGATGTGCTACACTAAAGAACAGACATGCCTAGGAGGGAAAACGGCCATGTTCTACTTAATGACTACTAAATTTCAAAAAATATGCTTTGCATTTTGCATCAAGTTATGGTATCACAAAAACATCCCTCTGTATGACAGAAAAAGGATTTTAAAAGGATTTAAAATCAGAAACAAACAGCCATTTCATTAGAGCTGCTACCCCCAGTACGTTTCTGTTCCTTAACTCTAACCTTTTGTAATCATGTATTTGACTACAGATTTTGGAAAACCCTGCAAGACAGAATATTGTTTTGCTGTAGAGAAACTGGTTAAACAACTTTTACAGCCCTTTTGTTCATAGTCCTTAAAGTCTGTGAGATGAGTTAGAGTTCTAGTCCCGATTAAAGCCTCTGCTTGAAATGAACACAGGAGAAAGTGGAGTTTTATTGTTCAGCGCAGTTCTCATGAGTGCATTGCAGGCCTGTATAAACCAATTCAGCACCTTATTATACTCACTGGTGCTGCAGATGACCTCAGCAGGGCAAGTACACATTGCAAAATTTACAATAGTCTGAATCATAACCTTTATTCGACATTAACTGCAAGGTTTACATGTCTTTATTCAAAAGCCATTTTCACTAACGGTCCATTCCCTGTTGTTATTTAGAACATGCTCGAAAAGAAAAGATTTAAATCCCCATTCTATTATTTCACATATCTGTCCAGTATCTCCGCAAACAGTTAGAAATGCTTCTTGCAGTGCCCCGCACTTCCTGGAGGTGCCAGAACATGAAAGTCTACCTACCTTTTCTTCTGCAGGTGACGCAGGTATCCCCTCTGTCTAAACGTTCCTCCTGAAATGCCATGAACACTTTTCCCAGACTGCCCCTAACATGTTGGCATATTGCTGCTGTTCTCAGGGTAATCGCAGTAAGTCCCAATGAATGGGTCGCTGGATCGGAGGCCTAAGGGCGAGCGGTTCCGTCTGGTACCAGGGAGCCCAAGGTGCTACCAGGAGAATTACATAAAACTAGCTTGAGCTTCCTGGATACCTGGAAAACGCACAATATGGACAAACAGTATGCTTCCCCTCAGCTACGGCTAGTCTTTAAAATGTAAGCTAGCGTCTTGCTAAGCTAACATTTCCACATTTCCCCAAAGGATTCAAAGTTTCATTTATTATTTAGCTGTCTCATCTGCTCAAACATAAAGGCTGCCTCAAATATACATCAAGAAATACATTTTTGCACATGGAGTGTAAAGAGTAAGTGATTACACTGGATATACTTGGTACACTTTATCTTTGATTGCATATCAGGGTACCCTCCAGAAGCAGACTCTAAAGGGCATAGCTGGAACTGGCTGAGTGGCTCATATGTTAAGGACGTTCAGCTGGTCCTGTTGTTAATGACTGGTCTGTCACAGGTAAACGGTGTCAGATGGGTGAAGACATGAGATAGATGAAGCCGGAGGAGAGGTTCTTTTCTGAATCGCTGTAATTTTGAATAAGAACATGACATTGTTGCCATTAACCTTTTTAATACTTTAATACTGGCAGAATCTTGTCTATTTGGGAAGCGTGAGGTCAACATTGCTGCATACCTGGTTGGGTTGCGAAAAACAGGGAGATTTTGCCGAGAGGGTGAAGGATCGATTCTCATGGCCGTAAAAGTCTGGGTGTGGAAAATCGAGTTTATCGAGAGTGTCCTGTCCCGGGAGGGGTGGAGAATTGGGAGAAATCTGGGAAAATCGTGTGTGTGCAGGTGTGATCACTGCAGGGTTGAACGTAACAGACCAGGGAGTTACGTAACCAGGTTTGGTGTGCTGATTAATTCCACCTGTTTCTTGCTCCCTGGGGTGGATATAAATTGGTGTGATGTCTTACACTGATATTCAGCTGGAATAAGCCAGGAATGATAAGCCTAGTGAGCTTGAGCTGCACCTACCTGCACCCTAACATCTCCATTCATGCTCAAAGGATGGATTTCATACTGTATTTCCGTAGAACGCTGTTCTTTGTCCCGACTCGACCTGAATGTTTCACAGATGCCGATCCCATTCCCTTACTGGCCATTTTCATGTGGTTCCGTTTCCCAACCAGAGTGTTTCGCGAAACACACGATGTGCTTGTAATTTTTTTTGTTATATTCTAGTCCCCCTTTCAGAAGCATTTGCCATCATAAATCCTCTCTGTGGGACCAGTTAAGTACTTAAGGTTCTGTTTGCTCATCTTAGACGCTTATTTAATTATGAATATTTAAAAACTCAGCATGAGGACAAATCATTGGAAGCACGGGTTCTGGGGATAGAAAAAAGAAATTTTACAAGGCAGGATCTTTGTGAGATAAAAACATTTATTAGATAAAATATAAAGGCTCTTGAATACAAATATACTATTCGAGCTAGGTGGAAATCGCAGCGTGGAAGTAATTTAAGAACATCCTGTTCACTGGTATATAGCTGATTCTATGTCGTCTTTTGCTTCATCTCTGAATGTTCAACCAAAATGGCCGGTTAATCTGCTTTATGTGACGTTAAGCAGGTACGCCGCACGCGAGGCGGCACAGACGTGACAAAATCAAACATATTTTTATGCAGAAATATAATTACTAAATCAGCTATGGGGCTTTGACCTCTGCTCGAGTTTGGATTTCCAGGCTGGAAAAAAAGTTACATAATTAAAAACACACGAACAATTATCAGTTATATGTACACATGTAAAATTAAGAAAAAAAAATTTATTTAATCCAACTGCATACCTTCATATTTGACTGCATCAGTAACATGGCTTTGTGTTGTAGTTTTAGACATAGGTTTGTACAAATCCAGACCAAGGTTTTGTTTCAACCAGCCAGCTGAGTACTCGGTGACTGTCACTCTTCATACGTAACTGGTTGGCTCAAACAAAACCCTGGTTCGGATTTGTACGTTTAGGACCTGGACTTTCTACCTCTGCCGGTACTTTTTTTTTTTTTTTTTTTTTTTTTTTAAAAACAACAGTTTGCCGCAGATATATAATTTGTGATTGTGTGTCCCACCCCCCGGGACATGTTTTAAAAACAAAAACAGTGTGTGAGATACACCTTGGGACTGGGGCCAGTGCTAATCAGCAGAGAACAAGGCAGTGATTGAAAACACGGAGTAGAGGAGGGTGGGAATCAGTGCAGGTCCGCCGCTCAGCATAGACACTTCACTGCAGGGGCTGGGGAGGGGCTGGGCCTTTGCTCTTATTTTGGGGGGAGACATGATGGTACCTTGAATCTGAATGGGGCAACAATAGAGAGAGCAGCGTGTTAATAGTAGCGGACAGAAGGACAGACACTGAATCTAACTTCAATAATGTGGAGAAAAATGAAACACAGGAGAAAAGAGAAATGGAAATTTGCGTCAGGTAACCTTGGGTGGTGTTACGGTATCCTGAGATCTGCGGATCTTATCATGGGACACCCCCCCTCACAACCCCAGTGAATTTTAATTGCCAAAATTTAAAAATAGTGCTGCTTTTGAAAATACTATTGAAAAACTGTATACCGTGGTATAATGTCTGGGTGTATAATGATATGAAAAATGACACCAAGGGCCTGGCACAGACACATGCACACACATTTACATGTGGAAATAGACTGTAGGGTTTGCAAACTATCCCAACGCTTTTGATGTAGTTAATTTTAAGGTTACAATGGAATAATATAGATTCGTCGTAACATTTCTCGCGTGAGTCTGAAAGTGCGAGTTGGCGACCCTGAGCTGGGAATCACAGGTCCCCCGTGCCGCCTCACCCCGCATGACCCCTGGCATCTCTCACCGACCACTCGTCCTGGCTGTGCTTAGAACATCGCAGGTTCATCGGCAGCTGCAGCACCACTTCGTTGAAGGCCTTGCCCCTCTTCCTCGACCACTTGAACTTGTCCATGGCCTCCGTGAAGGACAGGTTGCTGTAGCGCCGTGGGCTTTTGATGTAGAATGGCCAGGTCCTTCGCGGGAGAGACATGGAGAGTGAGTGCCACAAACCTTCCCATTCCGCTTACTGATTCAGAGCGGCGACTTCTCCGTGACACTTCTAGAAAGTGGCATTTTTTTTTGGAGAAGGTCGTGCTTACTGAAACTGATCAAGCTAAACAGACACTTTCTGCAGTTACGTTATCTTGCTGGGAAAGTCGGCGTCAAACAACCTAATTACAGATGTTGCTGGTTCTCAGTACTCCCCTGTTTTTGTTTCCCCTTACAAAAACTCTTTTTCCTTTCTTCACGAGTGCATGTTTGGGGTAGAGGGTGGGGGTGGGCAGTAAAAGGAGCTTTGTAACCTAATCTGTTTGGAGTGGCTCAGCCAGACCTATACAGATCGCTCCGCTCCCACCGACGGGGAGAATGGCCAGGGTGCATTAACCCCAAGCCTCATAAGGCTCTTGTTTCCAGGCCTTTCGCTTGCCGCCATTATTCCCAGGATCGGCACTGACCCTACCGCCCGTCTTACGGGCCCGGTTGGCCGCCGCCGCTGCCAGGAATGCCTGTAATGTCCCGTAATTGCTATTCAGGTCTGGTTCCTGGGCCCAGAAGGAACAGACACTCTAAATTCAATGGGCCCAGCTCGAGTCGTGAAGGTTGCCTGTCTTTTGCTGCGCCGGAGATTGGCGGGGATCAGATGCCTCACAGAGACCCAGCTTTGCCCCAAGCACCAATTTCCTCCCCTGAAGCACAAAGGCAGACCAAAGTGTCACATTTGGTATTCTGATAAATTAGTGACTTCAAGAGACCTGTGTTGTTGTACAGGTAGGGAGAGAAAAGCTATAGAAATTCTAGGCATCAAAACTGCATTGATGGGTCTATTTTTGAGCGACTTTTACAGCTCTGCTGTACTACAGAGATGAACGTGTCTCACTCTCATGAAAATACTGACCACAAGCTGGTAGGTTCCAAGATCTTGTATTTTCTTGTAAGAATTCTTTTTACTTTACTGCCAGCAAACTCTTTTCATAAGTTCAAAGCAGAAAAGGAACTGAATGATTCCAGACTCCGAGAGTCTTGTGACTAATTCCACAAAGGAAAGAAAACGCCTGTTGCCACATGTTTAAACAGCTTCTATTGCAAACTATCTCCAAGTGTAAAAATGAACTAATCTCTGTCTGGAGGGGGGGCGGGGGGCACCTGGTGGCGTTCACATCTGTTGCAGGAGTTTTACAGTTAAGGAGTCTGCAGCAAGCATGACCCACGTGTCATTACAGCTGTTTTTAGGAAATGGTTATTTTTATTTAAATGCAAGCACATTGATCGGCATGTTAATAGGTGTGAGTCAGGATGTAAGACAGCACACTGACAGGTGGGTTAACAGGTGTGATCCAGGGTGTAAGACAGCACACTGACAGGCGTGTTAACAGGCGTGATCCAGGGTGTAAGACAGCACACTGACAGGTGTGTTAGCAGGCAGAAATGACACCGGTGTCGGTGTTATGACCCAGAATGTCAAACTGCACACTCACGTGACAGGGACCTGGATCTTTTTTACACCAATGAACTTTAGCTGCCCAGAGATTTCCGGAAGGCTCTCACATCTGGCGAGGTTAATCCTTGGGTAGTACAGCAGGTAGGACAGACACATCTCATCCCTGGTGCTTAGCCCGCCCTGTGGAGATGTGGGGCACAGAATTGGGCAAGAATGACACTAATCTGCGCGCGTCATGGAAAAGAAACACAATTAAAAATATTTTATTTCCCATGAAATATCCAAATATCAGTAAAAGACATAGCATGCTTGTAAAAAAGTGTAAAATTCTGTAAAATAAACCAAGGGCATTTTTTTTCTGAACATTTAATGTAGGACAATTTTTTTGATATTCGCAACAACTTTTGTAAAGCTGTTCTTTCATGCCACTAAACATTTTTGTAGTAGTGCGCTATTAAGGATCAGCACATTTTGTGGATTAATGTAAGTTCTTTAGAGCTTTAGAGAGAGAGAGAGAGAGAGAGTAAAACAAGTGGCGCCACCCTCTGGACAAATATGATATGGCATGGAGTTAGTTCTCATGGAACAAATACATTTCAAAATATTATGCATGTTAATTATTTCACTTACACAGCTGTGTACAGTGTCTTATGTTAGTGGCTTAATTTTCCATTGTGAAGTAACAATGGAACAATCCTCATGAATAACTAAATAAGTGGGACGTGCGCACAGCATTCTTCTGTTGTAAACCGGCCTTTCTGAGGTTTCTCTTAGAAACAGAGCCAGCAGCGGCAAACAGCTTTATTAGCCATGTCCAGCCACAGCCCCGTGTTTGCAGACAGACTGTTCAGCCAAGAACAGGCAGTCCTTCAGATGTCCAAAAGGACCTATTGGCAGAAGTGAGGGAGAGTGCCTGCAAGACTCTCCAGCAGAACCTGACTTAATCCAAGTATTTAGAAAGACAAAATCAAAAGTATATTAATGCAGTTTGTTGACACTGACGCAGAACAGTGCCACTATGGATGACGAGCATTAATGCACGCTGGGGTTAAGGGCGTAACCAACGTTTGCAGTTGCAATGAAAGGCTGCAGGGCGCAAAATTTGTAAGATCTGAGCAGCTTTGAAATTCCAAGGAATACAACAGCACATAAAACAATAAATTAATTAAATGGCAGTCCTGTCTGTTCCGAAGCCCCCTTCCTACCAGACGGGAAGCCAGATCTTAGAGACAAGCTAATTTCAATAGTATGGCAGCTGGCAGCTGAGCTCCAAAACAAATAAACAGTATAACAGACACTGCCAATTAAGGGAAAAAAGCAGAGGACAGGCTGTATTGTTACTGTGGGATGGATCAACCTAGTATAACACACCGGCAAAGAAGATTCTAGAAGGCCAGCGTACGTGTTAGTAATAAATGCAACAAGCAGACATTCCTGAGGACAAACTGTAGACAGCGCTTACCCAAGTCATATTCTCCCTGCCTTCTGTATTATACTTGCACTCTGTGATCAGACTGTCACCCTGGAGATGACAGAATGGTCAAGGCGTCATTTGGTCACTCCACACATATCCGTAGCGGAGGGATGGAAAAGCAAGGACGTTTTAGCCGTGACATTCTTAACATTTTAGCAGGGTGGGACTTTGGGATTCTTGACCTGAACATGACATGCAGTTCAAAATATATCATCAAATTCTGGAAAAAGAGTACTTTTTAATAGAGTAGCAGTATGTTTTAAGGAAGCAACCAGGAACACGTTGTTTGTCTATCAAAGAGGTGCTCTGACTGACATAAAAAATACAGTTATGATGTTTCAAGTCTCACGTAAATGTTAATCCATGCAGAAGTTCTTCTGGACTTCCATATTTCTCCCAGATGAATGTCTAGAACTTCACAGAAATACTGAAATCATGCAGATTTTCAATCATGCATATAAATGCAATAGCAAACCAACAGGTAACACCAGCCTCTCGTCTGTGAGGGACTGGAATTCCTGGAAGTTGAAGTCGAACTCATCATCCTGAGCCAGGTGCTGCAGCTCATCTTTGTTCCGGAAGTGCCGGACCCTGATGGCCCTCCCAGCTAGGTGCGAGTGCATCAGAACCGCGAATATCCGGATCCCGCTTGGCATCTCATGCTCCAGGGACTTAAAAGAACCACAAAACATGAAGGCATTGCTTCAGGCACTAAGACAGTAGCACAAGACATGACAGGATGTTATACACAACTAAATGGATTTTTATTTTTTTTTTATTTGTCTAGTTTTATATAGGTTTGGTCGGTATCAAATTTTTCAT
The DNA here is from genome assembly GCA_026776945.1 of Isichthys henryi. Classification (NCBI taxonomy): domain Eukaryota; kingdom Metazoa; phylum Chordata; class Actinopteri; order Osteoglossiformes; family Mormyridae; genus Isichthys; species Isichthys henryi. The sequence continues at coordinate 3,730,973 of JAODJX010000041.1, forward strand.
ACAATCATACATTACACCACAATATATTTTGATATTTTGTAATCTTCAAAATTCACCGTGGACTGGGGGGGATTCACCACATTTAATGATGAGGGACCCCCCAGCCCCCCCCCCCCAC
>JAODJX010000041.1:3733804-3749575 GCA_026776945.1 Isichthys henryi
CCCCCCCCCCCCCCCCCCCCCCCCCCCCCCCCCCCCGCCCCCCCCCCCCGCCCCCCCCCCCCCCCCCCCCCCCCCCCGCCCCCGCGGCCCCCCCCCCCCCCCCACCCTGAGCTGTAGGTACTGGCATCACATCCAAACTCTCTAGAGTCGTCCCTAATTATTACCAGACCTTCATTCTGGCACTGTTTTCACTGCAAATTGCTGCAGACTTTAATGAATACCGGTCCCAAGTCAATTACGGAAGGCGCTTAACTGCTCTTGCCTGTACTTCAGTGAGAAACGCTGCTGCCTTCAGTTCTTTAGGCTCAGGCATTTTCCACTGACCCTGATTGGTCAAGATGGAGGAAACAGACAGGGCATCGATGCAGTGACACTCGGGTGGTGTCAGCTTCACTGCACGGTTTCATTGGTGCCTCTGTTTGATCCTCAAAATACTAGTATTTTGTCTGATAAGCTTTAAAAACAAATTTTCTTTAAAGAAAAATCATATTTGACTTACTTAATTGGGGGTGGTGTATGCCCCCCCCTCCAATTTTGTATGTCTCAAAAGGAGAGCAAGAAAGGCACTTCAATGTACTTCTGCAAATACAGGATTATGGCACTCATCAATGAGTCACTCCTCTCATACAAAGCCAGCCTTACTGCAGATATCGGTTTATAAAGATTAGCAATCCATACAAAGATCTGTGATGTTTGGTTACTCCAGGTCTACTTTCGATAAGATAACTGACATGGCTAATGGTTCTTATGACGAACGGCAATTTAAATTTTTTACTATTTAGTAGTAGTTGCTAACATAACGTAAATTTTTATACTGGGAATTAATCTTTGTTTAATGAATGACACAGAAACCAGAAGAGAAATCTGAATGATTTATAACTGCCTTTATACATTTTGTCTACACAGCATTCCAAAAGAATGTATCATCATCCACCAAATAAGAAATGCAGTGGAACTATTTTTTTCAAACAATTACATGACTATTCTCGCCAAAGAGGCTTAAAACGGATACAGGGCAGCCTCTGTTCTCGTGTGCCCTAATTAGTATCAACTGATGAAGGAAGCTAGAGTACAGTACAGTACAGGACATAGGCCCGAGGAAGCGATTCCCATTCCTTGAGTTCCGAAAATGTTTAAGGTCACAAGAGCTAAGTAGCCATGGCAACATGAAATTCCTATTCTTCTGCTGTCCTTTTCAGTTTTTAAACCCATTTGTATCAAAATGAATATCAACATCTGATTTTATAGTACTCTGTTATAAAATACAAAATGTACGTTCATAATAAATGAAACTAATAATATTATAGGGGTAGATATGATTAGTTCATGAACAACACAAGAATGAACAGCCTCTTTCATTCACCTGCGAAATCTCTCCAATCCCCTTAGATTTCTGCTCATAGCAGACGCCTTGACTGCACCTGCTCCCTGTAATCTTGCGAGGATTTGCAGCAGACCATATGACTGCTCTTGATACTTATCATTTGAATAATTTACCCAGGTTTGTAATCAGCAATTATCCAAATGGAAACGGCAGGTGCGGACATGAAACAATCAGAACAGGGAGGGGGCATGTGCCTGCAACGACAGCTGCAGAGGAACTGACAGATGATTTGTATGTTCCTCATGTTTTCATTGGCCAGGTGAAATGACCTGACAGCTCCACTCTTTCCCCTGAGCGTGAAAACGAATACGGCCTGCAAATGAAGACGGTAAATCCAGATTTGCTTGTTTTGAAGCACTCATCTCTACCCACAAACATCACACAAGACACATTCCATCAAAGACACAGATGTGGTTTAATAATCTGTTCTAAAGGATCACATACATAGGTATCAGGTTACTCACTGCTATAATGTGATGTTTCCTCTGTACTTCTGGGATTTTAAACAACTGACACCAGTATGTAGTGTCTTTGAAGGGCACTGGCACCTGTCTTAATAGAAACAGAAAAACAGGTTAAAATCTTCCCTCAAGGTCAAATGAGTGAATTTATTATTGCTAGTTATTATTCTCCATTCACCAAAATCTAAATCCAGCAGAAATGCTTTGACTGGAATCAGCAGAATCAACAGCTCTCTTGAAAAATCTGCTACTGATTTCAGGCTTATGAAGGAGAAACATGTGAGAAGACGAGAGCAGCCGATTTTCATCAAAACACTGAGCAGAGTATCGAAAGCAGTGCATTTTTCGTAACGTCCATCCCACTCACGTCGAAGTTCTGCAACTCGAAAAAGTCCGTCCCCTCGGGAATGTCGGCGGTGTTCCTGTGGTTGAGCAGCCTCAGGCTCTTCCGTCCTCGGTTACTGCCATGGTACTTGGGCCCGGAGAGTCCGACGTCTTCACTGTGGTACGCCCAGATCACCCGCACTGTACTCTCCTGGGCCCAGCACAAAAAAGACAAATCGGTCTTTACAATATGCTCTCACAATGCTTGTCCCAAGCCTTAAATCAAGATCTACAGTCTTCTCCAAGCACTAAAGGGCTTGATGGGAGGGGGTGAAACTGCCAGAATCCAACAAAAGGGCAAAACCACTGACTATACTGGGGTCAGACACAACAGCTCAACAAACAACAATCATTTCAAAATCACTGCACTTACTAAACTGCACTTTACTCAAACATACGAGTTTGCCCAATAAATTTACACTTACTGGTACTTATTCATGCTTATTTAGATATGCAGCATAATTCAAATTGTCTTTAAATATTGTTCATGTTTTCATACAACCAATAAACTAAAAATAGACTAAAAATACTAAAAATGTCCAGAAAATGAAGTATTCTTAATTAACAAAATGTATCACTAATTTGAGCTAGGGGTTATATGCAAGTGGGCTATGGTACTGTTTGTTTTACAAAAGGTATACTTTCTCATTTCTCACAAGGATCACTTGTGCACATGCATGTGCACAGACTCATGCGCACCAGTCCACATGTGTGCAGTAAGGGCCCTCAGAGGTGCCCAGTCAGGCTCCACATGCACAGTCCATACCGTGAGGTCCTTGTCCCTCCGGTCACAGGTACGGAGCTCTCTGCTAAAGGCCAGGACAGTGTGAGTACCGTTCTCCATGGCGTATTCCAGCCTGTAGTTCTGCTCTGGGTCTCTGTGAACTTTGCTCTTGGAGTCTGTAAAATAGTCCTGGGAGAAACAGGGCAGCGAATGAGCAGCAGACCTCTCTGGACGGACATTGTACATTATCACAGAATGAGAATATCACCATTAAAGAAGGAAGGAGCCCTTTACAATAATAAGGCATTTTTTCCACTCTGGTAAAAGCTGAGGCAACACATCTATTGTGTGAAACTAGCTTAATGAAGCCAGATCCCTTTGTTTCGCCACATCATCCATAGCAAGTGTTCCATCCAACCTCTAGCAGCTTACAGAGTGCTGGGCCCTGGGGAGTTTGCAGCCAGTCTCAGGAAGCACAGGGCAGGGCAGCACCCTGGCGGGATGCCAGCCTGTCACAGGCACACAATCTGGGCACAACTGAAGTACCAAGAAAACAAAAGAAACACGAGGACAGCATGCAAACTCCACACACATGAAATGAGGGGTGAAACCTCCAGGCATGAACATGTGAGCTCACCAATGGGTGTTTGCACTTTTAACTAGTACAATGCAAAGCAGAAATGCTGATAGAGATTTTGGGGCCCATGAAAGCATATCATATTGGGCCCCCAACCCAGACAAATCATATTATGTTCCACATTTTTAGGGCCCATGTCACTCAGGGGGCCTTTTAATCTCTTAACTGCCCCCCTGCTTATAGCACCCCTGATTCAAAGTTATCCTGCCTCTAAGTTCACTAGGCTCTGCCAAGCTTCTGCCACAGGCGGACAGACTCCGCGCTTAACTCCTGCGCACATTGGCACTTGGGGAGGATCAAACAGGCGGGAGATATGAAACCAGAACCAGTGTGAATTAAAATAACGCTGGACACGTCAATACTCATCAGTGGGATGAAGTCATTTCAATCTGCCTGTATCGATGTTTGTGGCAAAACGTGAACAAAGAGAGAACTGAAACCAACCTGAATAAAGTTTACATTTACAAAAGTAAAACTTAGAATCAAAACACCTTTGGTAATAAAAGTAGTATTCATAGTCATAATCTATTCTATTCCCTTGGTGTGCAAGTTTTGTGAATAATTAAATGTCAGTCATCTATGCGTGTCGTGTGTTGCTGGACTGTGAACTGCCGCAAACTATTATAAAAGCTGGAAGATCAGCCAGATCGTACCTGTATATACGGCTTGCCATGCTCCACTCCCCCAATTACGATATCTGATAACGCCATTTCTCCGTTAGGGGAAAAGCCGAATCCGACGTAACCCGTCGTTTCCACCTCCATCTCAAAAGTTATGGTGGTTTCGTGATGCTTCCATTTAATGCGGTATTTCCCATGTGAATCCAAGACAGCTGAATGTTTGAACCCGATGCCCGACGAAAGCACAGCAGAAAACCGGAAAGTTGTTAGGAAAACCAGATAACATGCGTATTTTGGTCCAGTCATATCAGACCCTTCTCTAAAGTTTATAAATCAAGGAAACAAACAAACAAGACAAAAAAACGTAATTCCAATTTATGCTTCTCCTTAGGAGGTAGATGCACTTTGCAGGTAGGATGAAAAGCTTGCCTGTTTTCGCGTCCGCATTAAGACTAAACGATCAGAGCCCCAGCGAGTCGCGCTTCTCTCATGCTGGCGTTTCTGTTTGAACTTGTGCGATGGCTTTGATCTGCAGGGACACGTCCCACACACTGCCGCGACCACGCCGCATGTTTCCCATTGCAACTGCTTGTTTTCGCTCGGAATCACCTTTCTGCAGTGACATTTTTTTTTCATCGTTATAGTGTCAGAGAAAGACCTAAAATGTTGTTTCTTGACAGACACTTTATTGTTTCTGATGTGGGAGTGAAGCGGAGGACATCTCGCTTCCAGCGTTTACTTTGTGTAATAGTAGGATAAACAACGTTCAAATAAATATTTCTGCCATGTATCAGTTCGCATTTCTTTAAGATAGAAGAAATTATGAAAATCTCTAATGTAAACCTCTAATTTTTACATATCCCTGAATACGAAAATGTGAAGGGAAAAAAAAAATGACATTTTTTGCACCGATTTAGTAGCCCATCTGTGTGTTTTTACAGGTACAACCGCGCGATCTTAATTTATTGAAACAGCAACTTAATCTTACATTTATAATTGCAACGATTTTATAAACTAATTCACTGTATGAAGTGACCATGAAGTTTTGTACTTAGAAAAACAAAAAAGAAAATATACTTTCACGTCTACAGTTTTATAGTTTAACATCACTTCTACTTTGTCATTCATCATAATATGTGAAGTCAAGGGAAGTAGAGAGACTTCTGTACTTCTAGCACGTACTGAAACTTACACCCACTGCTGCTGTATAGTACAGTACTATGGTAACTGGTATTTCCTGTTGAATTCAAACCAAGACAATTACCTATTCAGGAAAGGAGAGCGTAACAAGGCTTTGTCCAGTCTATGCATGTTCTGGCCTATGAATGCCACAGCTCATCAGTCCCAGCTGTCAGCCTGAAAGCTGAAGTGCCACCTGGTTAGAGCGAAATGGAGTTTTGGTCCAGACTTCCACCCGAAACACACCCAGAAACCTGACAGGTGTGAGCATCGTGCATGACGTCCCCTGTCACACGCCACGAAGAGGCGACCTGCCTTGGATTGCAGCTGCTGTCGTTACTTGTTTGTCACTTTCTTCAAAAGAAAAACAGAAGCGAGTGACGGAGCCAACGGCCGCGAAAGAGAGGAAGAAAAAGCTTTTCTGGCGGCGGAAAAAAAGAAAATCTCTCGAGTGTTTGGGGCAAGTGACTTAAAGACGTTTGTTTTACGGTGCAATTGAAACACCATTTCTGTGGCAGGTAAAATGAAATAAGAAACTTTCAGTTGAATGTCATGTTAAAACATGCTTAAAAGGACCATGGAGCTCAGGATAAAATGCAGACTACACCTGTAGACCGAACTGCTGAGGTATTCAAAGTTCCAGCCTGTTGTACAATTCGACACCTAAAACACTTTGATCTGAAACGTGCAATCAATGTGGTGACTGCAGGCATAGTAAACACAGCCTTTGATTAAGTACATATGAGCCGATGGGTGCTGACCGGGGCTCGGTGCTTGCCGGATGTTTTAAACAGACTGTGCATTGCTTTGGAATTCACTCGTCATCCTTTTTTACGGGTTTGAAATTCCCTGACGGAAATCAAAAGATGTCGGATCAGTAAAACATCACTTTAAAACCCTACACAGGATTACAGTCTTACTGTATGTGGTGCCCTGTATTGTAAGAAGATCCGTTTCTGCCTTTCAGCTTGGAGTATCACAATACAATTAATGTTTCTTTGTAGAATTTCGGATTCCTTCGAGTGCTTGCACAGATTTTTCATGGTGTTCCTAGATAACTTGATACTGTCTGCAGCCAAGAAAACTTCTAAAAAAATCAATTAAATAAACAAGCAGCATTGCTATTGCAAATGTATTGTAAGGTTACCACAGGTCAAGTCAGGTCAGGGGCCTGTACTACGAAGCGGGGTTGCTGTCTTAGCAGGGTAACTTGTTAGATTTAAGGTAGTCTGGGCAAAATGTAAGTGAACGAATATGAAATCCATTTAAACTGTGGTACCTTATATCCGACAAGTCACCCCAATAAGCCAGTAACCCCGCTTTGTAGTACAGGCTACAGATGTGCGAATTTGACATTTGTGATTTTGTTTATGTGTTATTTGGACAATTAGTGATATTTTTGGAGCTTGCTGAAAGGTCGCAGAAACTCACACACGATGCATAAGCTGCAAATATATAAACGATAGCCTGAACTGTAGGAACAATGCTCAAGGGTGAGCAACATACAACAATGCATGGACTGTAAACAGAGGAAAAGAAAAATAGGAATAAGCCATAGACTTATATCACCTTGAGCTGAACTATCCATATCCTCAGGGCTTGTAGCCAAGGGCTGGAATCTGTGTTCATTAAGGAGCTCCCCAGTACTGCAGGTATTACAGCAAATCCACAAGGGAGGTTGATCCCAATGACCTTCCCCTCCAGAACAGTCACCTACAGTATAAACATTTGTATTTGACACTGTGGTTTGCAGGAAGCATACAAGTAGAGATTTTATTTTAACATGGACACAAAATTTAGACTCCTGAGGGCTTCTACCCCTCACAGCAACATGCAAGATTCTCTACCCCGTTCAACACCTGGATCTCAGATGTCTGAAAGACAAAAACCGCACAGAAACTGAAAAACAAAAGCTGAGCAACCAACAAACTGTTGCTGATAAATTAGGATTAAGTATATAAATGAGAATTGTTAAGAATAGTTTTAATATCAGTCTGTATAATTTTACCTGTGTTGTGTCACATTGTTGTTGCTATAAGATATACTAATATTTTTCTTTGTTTTTTTAAAAAAGAACATACTAAACACATACAAAGCTTAAAAGCCTTTATTCATATTGTTACTTCACATTTCAAATACACCCCCAGCTCAGAAATTACTATGCGCTACACAAAGTGATGTTTTTGATCAAGAAGTACAGGGTCATGCCATGTAAGCACTTAAGTTAAATGCAGCGGGAATGGGTAGAGACAGCTCAGATCATGTCGATTTAAAAATTTGCTATCTGTCCCCCAATGGAAGGAGGCAGGTGACAGATGTTGTAGAGCCCTCAGACAGTCCACATATTTGCTCGCTCACAGCTCCTATAAGACCCGCACCAAGTGTCTGGAGTTCTCGATTGGCTGGGAGCTGGGAGAGAAGAAAAATATGGACTGTCTGGAGGTCCCCGATGACTGGGTTGGGAATAATTGAGTTAGAGGACCAGAATGATCACGGAAGTCCTGACCTGTTCTTGTAACTCAACTCCTGTTGGCTTTGGGGACCTTAAGATGATTTGGAAGACACGTTTCTTTCCACAAGTCTGCTATTGGCACAGTGTTGATCAAATATAAAATCTAAATGGCTGAAACTATCATACTGAAAAAAATGGCATTATTTCATCTGTATACAATTAATCATGTTACTGCAATGTGAGGAGCTGCAATGTGTAAAGTTATAAATGATATATAAACACTTCAGTGCTTTACATGGCAACAAAAGCCTTAAGAATTAAAGCTTTAGATATTAACTGTAAAATCATTCACAAAGTCCATGAAATCTAAAATGTGGCACTAACATTGTTAAAAAAAAAATTCTTTTAAAATGTACACAGAGCTGATCTTCATTACTGAAAAATTTACGCTTTATAAACAGCAGGAAGGAAATCGTTTAATCGAATATATAACTGTAATGAGACTTGCAATAAAATGCGAGGGACTTAAAAATCTGTTAGAAGGATGATGAACACATGGGATATTGGATCAGCGTGACAGGACCACATGGATTCCAACGGCGGCTGAGGTGTTAGCTTTTGAGCGAACCCCAGATGATTAAACCGATAATCACAGCAACCACAACCAGGATCACGATGAGTATGCAGATCTTCTTCCGTGATTTGCCCTGAGTAATGGAGAGAAACACAAATCAAGATGACGTTGTTATGCAAAGCATAACTGATGTTCCTCATTCATATACTGGCTAAGCCTACCAGGAGATGCATGCATCATTTCGAGGTGGATGACCAGTGAACTTTACAGCAATGTTGAGGGTGAAATGTGTGGATTTATAATGTCTTCTGGAATTTTCTAAGGTCACAGCGTGGAATGTGATTAAATGGGAGAAATTATAAAGCTTGTAAATAGCTTATTGAATTTTCCTCAGAGTAATGAATGTAGATGCCAATAATCACATACACTGCTTCAGTTCTCCATCCATGCAGTGTCCAATGAACTGTTAACTGGGAGACCTGGCCTACGAACTGGTGACTTGGTTACCTGGTAATCTGCCGCCCTGGCCAGCTGCTGTGTGGCGGACTGTACGTTGATGTCAGCATTTTCCACGTTGGCTTCTATGCTGTCTGTAGACACACAGCCACAGTTTGGGCAGATTTAATAAAATTCCCTTGTGGGGACTGAAAAAAACGGTCCCCCCCCACTGTCAAAATAACAGGTTTTTATCACAAGTAATATATACATGACCTCCCCACAAACAAACACAAAAATGCAATGAAATATATTCTACTATGCATTTAAAACAAATGTACTCTTTTTCTGGTTTAGCTATACTAGGTAATTATTTATATGGCATGGCCATGATCCCAGAGAGAGCAGCACTCACCAATCAAATCTCCCTGCTCATGAACCATCATGCCCAAATCTTTGAAAATCTCATTTATATCTGTAATATCAGACTGAAAAAGAAGGAAGGTGTCAGAAAGTCCACGTGGCATCTATACAATTCACTTCTCCAAACAAAGGCTAGTAGCAGCGCATTCTGTAGTTCTGTTTGACTTGAAAGAGACCAAACACCATGTGTTGTGGGTTTTTAAAGACATTATAGAGATATCACATAAAATTAAGATGGTGGCTACCAATAGGGAAGTTTCTTTATGTAAACTTTATGTAAAAGAAAGCGTCAGTGCTCTAAGGAATCCAGAAATCGTTAATTTGAATAGTGAAATAAAAGATGAGTTTAATAAAAACAGGGCTGTTCTGACCTCCAGCTGACGGATGGCACTCTCTCGCTCCTCAATGAGCCGCAGGTCATCCTCTGTAAAGGATTCCTCCTGGACTTGAAGGTGAGACTGGCTCTCACTTGCAGCAAATTAGTGGGGTTTAAAAGCAGAGAAACCCGATTTGTTAATACAACATCTAAATCACGTTTACACCAGTCATGAGTCGCTTAACGACAGGAATATGAGAAACGCGTCGTCAGGCGATTTTGTTGTGTGAACTTGATGAGAGTGCACTTACATAAACCTAACCCTACTACACACCTAAGTTGCAGTAAACTTTTTCTTTTCTATTTATTTTCTAAAAGATATTGTCTTTGAATTGAATTTTTATACTGTGCAAAATTCTTAGGCAGCCAAAGGAAGTGTTTAGATGATCTTTATATTTATGTAAAACAAATATGCTTGTTAAGGTGTGTTAGATAAGCCATTTCAAAACCTCAAATCACTTAATTATTTGCAGCAACTATACAATACACTCATGTATTTTTTGACATGACCACTAGCACACCTCATATAGTTAAATAGTTAATCAGTAATGCATTGAGTTTCTTTAAGTCTAATTAAATTAATTAAGTGAGCTGGTGGTGAAATTTAATAGATAGATAGAAGAGATGGAATGGCTGGGTGCCCCTGAGGAGATGCTTGGAAACTGAAGGGTGTTCATCTAGCCAACCAACAAGATACCAGTAACTTTTTGGAGAACAGAAGAAATTTGCTAGTTTTTATTGTTTTACTCTTAATTTCCATATATCCTAATGTTAAATAGTGTTTTTTGTTCTGAGCTAATGTTTACTTAATACCAAGATTTCTTTTGATTGCGTAAGACATTTACACAATACTGTCCCTTTATCTTTGTTTTTACCCTACAACCCCTGAGCACCTCCCTCCATTTTTACATAAATTTATCTGTACACTCTTTTGCAAAGGAGCAAGTCAGATTTTCATCTCACTGTAACTTGCACCAGTAGAACTGTACATGTGACAGAATCTCGAATCTCTCTCGAATCTCACAGTCAATAGTTAACTGTACACTTCTTTAGAATTCGGCATCTTCTGCACTGAAACAAGGACACTTGGGGAAACTGAAAATTAGGAAGTGAGGAGAGTGACGGGTCATATACTCTCTTAACAGAAATCTCACTTCACCGTAATGTAACTGTTACATGTCAAACACACCAACAGAGATAGATATGCTGATAATTAATCTCATTCCAGCTACTAGGGCTGTATTCATGGCAAGAGCATCTGAGTATTAAAAAAGATTACAGAACTAAAAAGGTAAAAAGTTTTTAGCGTACGTTATAAACATTTAAAACTATCTAAACGTTTTGTGTATCCAAGCCACCACCAGGGGGCCCCCCCCACAACTAATCGCCCGATCAGAATAGCAAGAAACAACTTGATTAATCAAATTTTGCTTAGGGCCCCAAAAAAAGCTGGTCCGGATCTGCTTAGGAAGCTGACGGTGAGACTTGAGGACAACCCTGACCTGTCAAAAGGTGATGAAATTCCTCCGAAGGACTCGTCAGGATGACCGACCTGTAGATAAAGACGCCACCTTTGTCAGAAGCCCAATTTAGTTTTCGCATATTGGAATATTTCAGCGTTGTATTTAAAACCAAATCACTGCTGTCAAACCCTGCTGCCCTGATTTAGTCTGGCAGTAAGGAACTAGCACAGCTCACCGATAACCTGGAGCCGGCACGGACTCTGGCAACAAACTCCTTTTCCTTCTCGGCAGCCTGCCGTTGAGTCCTCTGGAAGTTTGCCAGAGCATTGCTGAAATCATTCACAAGACGGTCTTTCTGCAACTTCCTCTGACGCTGGACAGAAACATCGCAAACATTTGTACAAAACAATATAAACATGACAACGCAACAACAAAGAATTTAGTTTGAAGCTAAATCACGCTTTATTTTCCATTTTCACAAGTACATTGGGATGCTTCCTCTGCAGATGCCATCTTGCTCTCCTTTGAGACACACCTACACACATACAGTATATAACTGAGATCAAAGCATTCTGGTACCTCTGGAGTATTTTGGGGGAGAGGGGGCTTACTCAAGGGCCCATCAAAGATGTGACTATTCTGTCAAGACTGGGGCTTGAGCCGGCGACCTTCCTATCACAGGCACAAAGACTTAACCCACTGAGCCACAAATCCAACCCCAATCACCAGTACAATTTCTCAGATTCATTTTCACAACCCTATGTTCTGTCCCTCCTAAAAATTCAGTTCCACTGAGAATTGTCCTCGTTTATCAAAGAAAAAGCTCTGTTTCATTTAAAAATTTATTTCTTCCAAGGATTTTGACTGGAACCCATTATCTATTCACATCAATTCCCCTGTAACAGGACTGTTGATACTCTATCTACAAGTCCCCCTCATATTTTTGCATAATTTCCTTATACATTAGAATTGATTTGATTATAATATAGCATTTTAAATGCACAGAACAATTATGAACATTATTGTTAAGCATAAATTTGACATTATGTTACACACATGAGCCTTTCACACAACATGTAGCGTCTCTCTTTGTAAATAGGCCTTGCCTCTGGGTAGGGTGCCACTTATTGATGTATTAGTTGCTGCTCAGTCGATGTCTAACAACATCCCTCTCCGAAGAGGACGTCTGATCTAGATTCCTCCACACACATACCCTGACCTGGGCCTAGGTTTGACTGTAAATCTTATTTCCTGAACTCAGGCATGACGGACTATGGCTGTCTGTAGTATAACGTCAAGGAAAGTAAAATGCATGATTAAAGGAATAAGAAACAAGCCAAATGTGCCACCTGCTGGGGAATAGCGGTACAACAGAAAAAAAGTATCCTTAATGCTATGCTAACCGAGGTTAAAGAAGAGGCAGGATTAGGGATTAAAAGTATTGCATTGTACCATAGTAATTCTCCTAGGTGTCTGTGGCGTACTCGTGTTTTAATTTCCCAAAAAACTATTTCACAATAATAGGGGACCAGTCCAGGAATTTGTACAATGAAAAATGTACCTGATCTGCGGTGACAGGGAGGGACCCAAATTCCTTCATGCATCTGTCAGTTTCTTTGGCCAGCTGATTAACATTGTGCTGCTTTTGCTGTCTGGGATTAAAAAACAGAAACATACAAATAACACGAAAACAAGGTTTTTTAAACTGAGAGAGAGAATAAGAAGTGCCTGTATTAGAGAGAGTGTCATCTGTGACTAGTTTCTGCATGGTTGATTCCTACTATTTGGCTTTCTTTTGACACCTAAATAAATAAATAAAACTCCCTACAGTGTTTGCAATTTCAGCGCTGAAAGGCGCCACCCTCTCTAGCAGTACAGTGCCAGCACGGTTTCTGTGCTTGTGCTGGCTATCTGTAAGTACTCCGCCCATTCCCCTACGACCCACGCTTTTACAGAGAAGTGTTGACTGTTAATCAACATACCGGTGCCCTCCAAGGCCTTGCCCACGCCCTGCCTCACCACAGGTACTCTCATCTGCGGCAACTCCAAAACTCTGACATGTTGCTCGTGAAAGCATACTGGTGGTTGCTGATGCACTGCCAGTAGCATCTGAACTCAATCTGTCCGAGTGGCATTTTAATCCTTTCCGGCGTGCAGGTAAAATCTAACAATGACACCATAAAGACAGGCAGCTGACTGGTAGTTGGTCTGGGTGAGAACCAGAGCGCGCTGCACTTACAGCTGCTGCCGGAGCTCGGTGGTGTCCTGTGGGCTTCCCAGAAGGTTTATAATTCGCTGGATCTCAGATGCTTGGGAAGAAAAGCACATATTATAGGGTCTTTTAGAGGCAAACATAAAATAAAGAACTTATCAGAGCCTTAAGAGTAGTTACTTATTAGATGATTATCAGTGACCAATTGCATAAGAACTTACTCTGTTGTGTTATTTTCTGAATGTTTGATCCTATTTCCTGGACGAGCTGATTCGGGTCTTGCGGCACTCCAAACTGGTATGCCATGATGAATCAACGGTCTACAACAAAAAAAGGAAAACGTGCTTTTCTCACTGGGGTCACACAGATGACATCAAGGTATTCAGACATTAAGAGACCGATGGAACCAAATCCTATTACAGGTTAGGTAACTAATGTAACTTTAACTGCCAACAATTGTGAGAATATACAATAATCTTTGATATCCTGGTTCAGCTACTTGCATGGATAGCAGATACATGTTTAGACTGCCTGCTTGTGACTGAATGATGTTTCAGATTGTAGTACATTCCTCATGTCCACTGAAATTCAGTAAAGGAAGTTACAGTTTTACAGTTACTGTAACATGGTAAGTTCCTTGCTTAACTGCATAGAAAAGGCGGCACAGTCTGCGGGAAATCAGGAAGCTGAACCAGCAACTGTTTTATAAGTGTTATTTATTAAATAACCATAGCTAAATAATAACTGCAATCAACTAAGCAAGTACGTTGTGGGGAGAGCTATGGAAAAGTAGATGAAAATAATGTCAACCTCATCTCGGAGTAAACGTCATATTTAAAGAGCAAAGTAATAACGGCTTCGAACTGATTTCAAGCTGTTTGGACACAAGCCTGGTTTACGAGTCTATCATTTCCCACAGACGACACTACCCAATAGTACTTTATATCATTTTTGTCATCTGAAAAGTAAAATGAAACAATCTTAAGACGTTGTGTGCAGAGTTCGGTGCTACACGGATGGTTAATCAGCTGTTTTCTTTTTTTATCTCCAAGTCCAACGTATATTTATATTACGAATCCTTGTAGTGTGCTCCCATTACTGTAATTTATTTACCAGAAAACTGTGGAACTGCACAAAATGTTTAAATCTGGTTTTAAAAACACGTAAATATTAAAGAAAACGACGATATGAAGTGGCTTTAAAAACGCAAGGAAACCACCATTTTCACATTCTGAAGTAACGGCAAAACAAGCGAAGTTACGAGGCGTGCATTCGTAATCCAGCCACTCAGCGCAATATTAGCTGACAAGGCGGCGATCACCGAAAAACGATTTTTAGTAAGTGCTCAGCTGACTCTTCGACACCGTACGCTAGTTCCCATTACACCGTACCTTCTCCGCGGCGACGGCCTTTCTCTCTGTTCATTTCCGGGTTTGGAGCCACGCCCCTGTCACATGACGTGCGCGTCAACGTGTTGTTTGGCATGTGAGCCACGGATCCCGCAAACATCGGAGAGGGCGGTGAAGCTGGCGGGGTGTCCGACTTCGCATATTTGCGCGGTACGAAGGAGACTCATTTCTGCCGCTTGTACCTGCAATCTCATTTTTTCGGTCACAACCCAAAGCTCGTGACCGTAGGTGCGTGTAGGAAACTAGATCAATCGGTAAATCAATAACTTTGCCTTCCAGCTGAGCTCTCTTTCTTTTTTTTTGTACGACAGAATGGTACAGGGTCCACATTACTGCCGAAGCTGCACCGATCTGTCTGTCGATCTCCCGCTCCTTTCTTCCCTGATTCATGAACAAGACTCATAGATATTTAAACTCATCCACTTGAGTCAATAACCCCAGCAGTAGTGGACAATCCACCATTTTTAGGTCGAGAACCGTGGACTCAGACTTAGAGGTGCTGATCCTCATTTTGCCTGCCTCGCACTCAGCTGCAAACCACCCCAGTACATGTTGCAGATCACAGCCTAATGATGCCAGGAGGACCACATCATCTGCAAAAATAAAGATATGATCCTAAGGTCACCAAACTGGACCTTCTCCATCTCTTGGCTATGCCTAAAAATTCTATCCATAAAAGTTATAAACAGAATCAGTGACAAAGGGCACTTGTGGAGTTCAGCACCCACCGGGAATAAGTGACCCCCCCGAAGTTGGAATACATCATTTGGTCCCCACCACCCCAGTCTCCTGCCAATCCAAAGACGCTGTCCCCAACCTCCACATAATATTAAAGGGAAATTAATAAAGTTATATTTTGTGTATTTATGACGCACTTTAAATTCCATCCATCCATTTTCCAAACCGCTTATCCTACTGGGTCGTGGGAGGTCCGGAGCCTATCCCAGAAGCAATGGGCACAAGGCAGGGAACAACCCTGGATGGGGGGCCAGCCCATCGCAGGGCACACTCACACACCATGCACACCTACGGGCAATT
>JAODJX010000041.1:3782449-3792889 GCA_026776945.1 Isichthys henryi
CCTTTCAGGTTGAGGCCTGAGAAGATCATCCCAAAAGCGAAGATGGCTGGGAAGACCCAGCTGGTTATGATCATCAGTAGAGCAGTGACAGAGTTGACTATGGAGCGGTACAGAAGTGGGGTGCAGACAGCAAAGTAACGATCTACAGAGATGAAGGAGAGGTGGAAGATGGAGGAGGCAGTGAGCATGACGTCTGTACTGGAGTGGACCTTGCACACAAAGTCTCCCAGGTACCAGCAGCCGTAGACCGACCGCATCGCACTGCACGGCATGATGAAGACCCCCAACATGAAGTCACAAACTGCCAGCGAGAGAATGAGGCAGTTTGTGGTGGTGTGCAGTTGTTTAAAATGCGCTATAGATGTTATGACCAGAAGATTCCCAGTTACTGTGACCAGTATAACGAACCCCATGAAAAGAAACATGGAAAACTGAAGACTTATAGGTTGTAGATTCTTCTTACACGATCCGCTCACAGAGTCATAGCAGTAGTGCATTTCTATATATACCTCGTTGATGTGGTTTGAGTTGTTCAAGAGGTTCATGCTACTGAAGTTCTGAAGGCCTAGTAAGAATATTTGATTGCAGTCTGTGGTGCTCTGGGTTATATACGGAAATTGAGGAGACTCGTTGCCAAGGAGCGTGAGAGAACACACCTTAACAATATCAATATTCAACAGAATTATAATGTAGAGACAATGCTCAAGGGTGAGTAATGTACTCTGGGGATGTAAAGGGTCAAACTCTTGTTTATTACGTTTGTATATATCAGCGTTTGTAGTGCAGAACTGGAGCCCAGGCACCTTTTTGAGTGTCATTAAGAGTGCAATGTTGAACAATAAGGAAAAGGACACCTACAGATAATTTATTGCAAAAATTTTATTGCATAAAAATTCATTTCATTTTTGAATTTCTCACTCAGTTATTTTTTTATTAAACTGAGTGTACTACCTTGGTATTTGAAAAATTACATATAATTTGTTCTGATAGGCATCATTGCTCTTTGCTTTACAAGAGAATTGGAAGCAGTCTTGTAGAGTAGTATTACTACTCAATGGCCAGTAGGTGGTGCTAAAGAGTCATCTATCCATCAACCAACCATCTTCTATAGTGGTAATTCATTATATAATATCCAGCTGTGGGTTTCACCAGCTAAGCATAAGTAAGGTTTACACCAAGGTTGGGTGTAAAGTGTACCTTAAATGGCATATTGAAACTAGGTAGGTTTAACCTAGTGCCACGTTCTTTGTTGGTTGCACCACTGCTACTTACTGTTACATCATAGTTACAGTTACATCATAATTAGTAGCTACTGAATAAAAATATTGTGACACAGAATGATGTTTTTGCCATGGACAACCAGTCAATATTGTCTGATTTTACTGGAACCAACTTGCTGTTACACATGATTTGCTTGTGGATAGGAAATATTTGGCATCTAGCCTCAGTAGTGTCTCACTACAGGAGTTATTTAGTTGTTTGGGATAAAAAAATGTTTGTTGAGTGTGGGTTATACAAAGCTACTGTTTTCTCTATTTCTGAGGAGTATTTTAACCACAGCTGTAACAGAAACTCGTAATGTGCCAGCATCAGTGATGTGAGGTAAGAAATGTGTTGCCTAGGTAGCATATTTTTTAGGGGTGCAACAGATCACAAAACTTGCAGTTAACCGGCAATGGTCCGGACCAAACACACCTAAACAAAGTGATTCACCTCAAGCCATGGAAACCGAAAAACTTGCAAATAATATGGCAATGCATAGGGGCAAGAAACAATATCCAGAATATAGCTAATCTTGCAAACTATGTGGGTCAAAGACATGTCTGAAAAGCAGAATGAAGTCTAATGAAGAGAAGTTGCACTGTTTAGAAAACTCTTTAGAGGATTCGGAAACATGCAGTGACAGCAACATATGCATGCATGAGTCATTTGGTGCAGTGCAAGAAAAATGGATGACATGGTTTGTCGCATTGCAAGCAAATGACAAGTCACAGTAGTGCCACCTTGATTGGGGGGGGGGCTACCTGTAACGCAATGAGCTACAAGGACAAGACTAAACTGGCACCCAACACAACACCACACCCCAGTAATACCAGACTGAAGCTAAACACTAGTGAATTATTGAGCTTCATGGGCATCTTTCAGACTGAGTTTGTGGTTAGTGAGTGGACGCGGCAACTCTCATCTGACAGCCTCTTCAATCAGCCTTCACTTGCGAATGCTTAGGACTCATAAAGTTCATGATCACCCATTATAGGACCCTGACCAGAGATTAACTAATCAGCAGATATAATGATGTAACTTACTGGAGGAATCTGTGTCCAGGGAGGTTCATCTTGCTCCAGTTCAGTGCACCCCTCTCAACATTCCAACTACAATGAAATTAGATGTCAGAGCTGAACTACGTGAATATCCGGCAAACGGCCACATTACAGATATAACAGGGTCAACAGATTGGATTAGTAACATGTTATCTTTGTAAAAAAGCCAGACAAACAAAGAAAATGTTTGGACCCTGAACAATGCCCTGAAGCACTCCCATTACATAATGTCCACTCATGAGGATGTTGTATACAAATTGCCAAAGACAAGAGTGTTCAGTTTGGTAGGTGCCAGGCATGCATTCTTCCAGTGTTACCTCAACAGGGAGAACAGCTTCATGACAACCTTCTGGACACCCTGGGGGAGGAAGTGTTGGCTCAAGCTACTGTTTGGGATATTGGTGACACTGGAAATTATCAGTGCAAGCAACATGAGCTCCTAGTTGGACTGAAAGTAGCTAAACCCATTTGCTGATGACATATTAGTTGTAGGCCATAGAGAAACAGATAAAGAGGAACCATGAATGCAATCTGGCACCCTTGATGGAGCACTGTTTAGAGGTCAGATTGAGGCTAAGTATGAAGAAGTTGTAGTTCAAGGTTGCTGAATTCCTGTTCCATGGTCACATTCTCTCATCTGCAGGGTTAAAGCCTGACCCTGAGATGGTGAGAGCCATCTTAGACCTACCTAATCCTTCATATGCAAAAGGTGAGTCTTTGTGATGCTCACTAGACAAGGTCACCCCCTGGCACTGGCTGCTGAGGCACGATGCAACAGGTTCTGAAACGAAATCCTTCACCACAACTATGCCAGTGCTGCGCTACTATGATGTCACTAAGCAGATCAAAAGTGCAAAGCGACTTCAGTCAGAGTAGCCTTGGAAACGAGGTGGAATCCACTCGCTGGAGGATCTGGAACGGACAACTTACGACACGATGGCAGTTTGAGGTTTCGAGTCAAGAGCCAGACCCTTTGTCCCACACGATAGGACGGGGAGACACGGCGATCTGCTTGTACCTTCGTCCGGGCGGTGAGAACTCACTGGGTTCGGCGCCACACCTCCTGGGCTGTCCGGAACCATTCCTCTACCTTTGGTATGTTTCCGGGGTTTGAATCCCATAGGAAGAGCTGTGGGCCGTAACCTAAAATGCACTGGAAAGGAGACAGGTTAGTGAAGGGGTTTATACGAGTGTTTAAAGCATATTCTGCCCATAGGAGGTGAGAAGCCCACTCTGCGGGCTTGTCCCAAAATAACAACCACAGGACTTTGGACACCTCCTGGTTGGTTCTCTCTGCTAATCCATTGGACTGAGGGGTAGGCAGAAGATAGGCTCAGAGAAATATTGAGTTTGGAACAAAAGGCACGGAAGACTTGTGAGGTGAATTGGGGACCCTGATTGGATACTATATCCTCGGGAATGCCATAATAACGAAAGACCCAGGTAAGTAATAACTCGGCCAAATCTATAGCCGTTGGGAGCTTAGGGAGAGTAAGCAGACGGCACATTTTTGAGAAGCGGTCCACCAGTATAAGAATGATGGTGTCCCCCTTCGAGAGCAGAAGGTCAGTGTTAGCTGCTCCGGACTTCGCCAAACCGTTTAAGTTAGAAGTGGATTGGGTGCTGGTGCTGTCCTCCTGCAGGAGGACGGTCATGGGTTGAACCATCCTGTATGCTACTTCTCCAAGAAGTTTTTAAAACACCAGTTAGCATACAGTGTGATTGAGAAGGAAGCCTTAGCCCTTCTTTTAGCTTTGCAACACTTTGAGGTGTATGTAGGGGACTGTGCTCATCCGGCGGTCGTATATATACAGAAAAAAACACTTTTTTCCTGGCCCGGATGTGTGACGCTAACCAGCAGTTAATGCGTTGGGCTCTAATCATCCAGTCGTTTAACTTAGAGATCATACATAAAAAGGGGGTCAATAACCTCGTGGCTGACGCCCTCTCCCGAACCTGATTACTCGTGACTATCGGTTTTTCTTTGAATCTCTGCTTTAATACTCTGTACGCCCTCAATTGCGGAGGATTGCAAACACCTGCCAGGTTCGCTCTTGTGTGGGGGGGTGTTACGTACTGTAAGGTTCAGGGGAGGGGTTGCCCTGCAGGTCCTGCTCGTCGCATGTTGCTCCCTTCGACTCCGCCTCCCGGACCTGGACACTCCCCGATCTTTGATGCTGCTTCCGGATCTAGAACTGAAAAGGCCATGGTGGGAGATCAGCGGGAGCTCTGCTCATTGTTGGATTGTTGTTTGGTTTGCTTGCGTTTGGATTGCTTGTGTATGACAGTTTTGGTATTTTGGTTTCTGATTTTCGCTTTGCCCTTCTGGTACTTTCGCTTAGGTTTGTTAGGTTTTCTGGCTTCTGTTTCTCCTGCTTTCCTCCTGACTACTCTCTTTGCCTCGCTCCTTTGGATATCACGTTTCGGCTTTTGTGTTTCCTGTATGTTCGTTCCTGTATGTTAGGTGTGTAAGGAGTGACTGCCCTTTTTGTTTATGCGTACGTGTGGTTTATTGTTGTTTTGGTGAAGGAGTTAGATTTAGTTTTTGTTATTTCGATTTCTCATTTTCATTTCATTTGGAATTAGATTAGCTTGGGACGTGTTCGTTAGCACTGTTTTGTTCATTGTTTTGGCCGTGTCACTCCCGAAGTTTTTTGCACCTAGTGTTTGTAAAGTGACTGTGAATAAATATAAAAAAATACAAAAAAAGATCCCTTTGTGTCCCGTGTTCCCTTTTCCCATCCTTTGGTTGTCTTGTTTTCCCCTCTCCTTTCCCTTTACCTTTCTGTCGGTCCTCAACCCTAGACTGGGGATCGTAACATCAGTAATAAAATCCATCACTAGATGTGACCAGGGACGTGTTGGAACTGGCAGGAGGTGCAGGAGCCCCGCGGGTGGTAGATGCAATGTTTTAAGTTGGGCACAGTCCCGACAGGCAGCGACGTATTGTTCTATAGCCTTCCTCCATCCCGGCCACCAGTATCGTCGTGCCACCTGCCGGAGGGTTGCAGAGGTTCCCGGGTGACCGATGCTACGTGAAGTATGGACCCACTGGAGAACTGCGGAACGATGTGAAGGTGGTACATAGTCGTACAGGCGGGCAAACAGTGGGGGCTGGTGCCCATCCGTTCACGGCTCGGAGGGTCTCCTCTAAGGACCAGGAGAGGGTTGCAGCAAAGCACGAAGGAGTCAAAATGGGTGCTGCTTGGTAGGTCGACGTGGATAGATCATACTGCCGGGGTAGCGCGTCTGCCTTAATGTTCTTGGAACCTAGAACCTCATCCAATGCTAGTTTGATGGCTAGGAGTTCCCTATCGGCGATATCGTAATTGCGCTCTGTGGAGGAGAGTTTTTTAGAAAAGTAAGCACAGGGGTGGCATCGACCGGTTACCGGGTCCTTTTGGATAAGTACTCCTCCTACTCCGGTGTCTGAAGCATCCATCTCGACCTCGAACGGCTCGTCCGGACGTGGTTGCTGGAGGATCAGCGCAGAACAGAAGGCATCCTTCAGCTTCTGAAAAGCACAATCTGCCTCTGGGGTCCACTGCAACTTGGTTCCTTTCTCACGAGTGCAAGAGGTGAGTGGGGTGGCCACTTGGCTAAAACCTCCTACAAACCTGCGATAAAAGTTAGCGAATCCTAGAAATTGCTGCTACTCTTTCACCATAAGGAGTCGCAGCCAGTCCTTGATCGCATTCACCTTCCGGTCATCCATGGCCACTGCTCCAGGGCGGAGAACATATCCTAAAAAGTGCACCTGCATTTGGTGAAACTCGCATTTCTCTCCCTTCACAAACAGTTGATAGTTGCGCAGGCTCTGGAGCACCTGGCGTACATGGGTTACGTGTTGTGCGAGGGAAAGGGAGTAGATCAGAATGTCATCGATGTACACGATCACGAACCGGTTAATCATGTCCCTAAATATGGTATACATAAACGACTGGAAAATAGAGGGGCTGTTAGCAAGACCATAAGGCATGACCCGGTATTCATATTGACCGGTGTTTGTCATACTGTAAACGACGTCTTCCATTCATCCCCTTTCCGTATATGAATCAAGTTATAAGCGCTGCGGAGATGGAGCTTCGTAAATACCATTGCCTCTAGTCGCTGCTCTCGAGCAGAGGGTATCAAAGGCAGCGGTTCCCTCTGCTTGACCGTGATGGCGTTAAGGGACCGGTAGTCGGTACAAGGGCGTAACCCCCTGTCCTTCTTCTTTACGAAGAAGAACCCGGTAGTGGTGGGTGATGTCGACGGTCGGATTATACCTTGCGTCAGGGCTTCACGGACATATTACTCCATCGCCATCTAAGCACAAGCCCTGAGCAGTGTGATGTCTCCGCTCAGTCGGGGTAAGTGGGGATCTTCCGAGCTGCATCAGTTTGGGAGCTTCGGCCGAGGCAGGTTCCGGGAGTGCCAGTGGTCGGGAACGACAACGTCGTCGTTCGCAGAGACTGTTATCCAAGGTGACGGATAGCCCGATGAAATACTCGAAGGAGAGCGCGAAGCCTCTGGATAGGAGTTCGTCTTGTGTCTCTGGGTTTAGGGCTCATCGGTAGAGGATCCGGAGGCAGTCCTCTGGCCAGCGTAACCCGGCCACAATCGTTCGGAACTCCAAGGAGAATTCCGCCACCGTCCAGTTTCCCTGACGAAGGTCCACCAGACGTTCGCCCACGCTATGACCCACAGCGGGGTGATCAAAGATCTTCTTAAAGGAGGTATGGAAATCACAAGCCGACTCCAGAAGGGGATTGTAGTCCGACCAAAGGGCAGTGGCCCAGTCACAGGCTCTACCTGTCAGTAACGAGATGACAAACCTAATGCGTGCTGTCTCCTCCGTGAAGCAATTGGGGTGTTACTCAATGTAGAGACCGCATTACATGAGGAAGGCCTGGCAGTGTTCTGGGTTGCCATCATACTTCTCCGGCATGACAACCAACACTGGCGGAGACGCCCGAGGCAGAGAGTAGGGGAGTTGGGCTTTGTAGGCTTGTCTCTCGAGGAGCTACCTGCTGCTGCAAGCACTGGGTCTTTCGCGAGGTCCATTCTGTCAAGGCGAAATATTCTGTGATACCCGATGCGAATGGAGAAGGCGGACCACGAGATGCGGAGGCAAGCAGGTTTATTTGAATAGCTGGGTGCAAACAAAACCAGGAGGGGAATCCGAAATCGTGGTTGAGTCACAGGCAATGGTCAAGAGCCGGGAAGATCAATCCTACACAGACTGATGAGATGGGATTCCGATGGGAAGGGAAGAAAAGGACCAATGAGGAAGCGGGACAGGACGGGGAAGGCAGGTAGGTCAGGCAGGTGCAGGCGGGTTGGAGGAGAAGGCAGGACAGGTCGGACGAACAGGACAAGCAGGCAGGAGACAGCAGGCAGGAAATCCGAAGAGACGAAAGACAGAGCAATTGCTTGGTAAGGTGCATTCTGAAATGGCAACAATACTTCGCACCGACTTCTGGGAGAAGTCGGTTTAAATAGTAGCACTAGGGGCTGACGATTGTTCAGCGGCGCTCGTCCCCGCCCTCATGGGCGTGACAGGCTGATTGTCACTATGGATCTGTTTAGCCATAAACAGAAGGAATCCCTGCTTATCACTGACTACTATGCAGGCTTTTCGGAGACTGAGCTACTTCCAGACCTGTCAGCGGAGACACTGCAAGTTACTCCCATCATGGCCGTCCGGACAAGGTGATTACAAACAATGCCAGACAATTTGGCTCTCAAATTAAGTATTTGGATTTGGAGTGGGAATTTGACAAAGCAATCTCCTCATCAAGACACCTAAATGCAAATGGTTAGAAGGAGTCAGCAGCTAAGATAGCGAATGCCCTCTTGCGCAGAGCAGTGCGAGACAGAGAGAACCCTGGAAGGCCAATGTTTTTCAATCAATTTCAACAGCAACAAAATTACATTAAACATTGCTGCACACATCTTTTATTTGAACGAGTTGTTTTGTTAGTTATTGGTTACTGGGGTGATCAATTGCAATAATCACAGGGCACAACCTTTTATATGTGTTTTACTTATACGACTGCCGATATGTTTATGATTCATAAATTAATTTGGCCAGCAGATTAATCTTTCATTTTCCACATAATGAAAAACGATGTGACATTATCCTGGCAAAAAGCAGAGGCAAGTTTCACTGCCAGCACCTGCAAGTTCTGGAGATGCAAGCAAAAAGATGTTCGCTTCTATTAATAGGGGTGCAAAGATCCGATATTTGGATCGGTATAGGCACCAGTCAATATATTTTAGATGGATCAGGTATCGACCATATGTGAACGATCCATGTCCAATACTAATTTATTTAGTTGTCGACAGCCTGTAAAAAGAAAAGTCCTATTTCTTGTTATATTGATTCATACAATCAGTCACGTCGCAGCTCTTTTCAATTTTAGGTGCAGAAATAGTTATTTCTTGCCAAATAGACTGAGTGGCAGCATTAGTGTGACCCTGAACAGGATAAGCAGTTTCAGACAATGGATATAATTTATAACTCTCAGTTTTCTCATTACCGAGGAACATTAGATAAGTAGATAAACAGTGACTTTCCAATTATGGACACAGTTTAGCTTATCCATGCCCAATCAATGGTAATATACTTAATTTATAATTAATGGTAATTACACTTAATTTATTTTTCAATTACTTAATTAAACCACAGAAATGCTTTCTAAGGCTAAATTTCAGAAGTCTTGCATCAAAAGACTGATTAATATGCCAAAATATACTAGGAGGGAGATAAATGATTCCCACTGTGACTGTTTAGATCAGTGGTGCCCAACTTCAGTCCTGGAGGGTCAGAGACCTGCACATTTTTGGGTTTCCCCTCATTTAACACACCTGATTCAACTCCTTGTGCTAATTACCACACAGCTCTTGAGCTAAATCATTTATGGTGGAACAGGGAAAGAACTAAGTTACACAGGGCTTCCAAGGACTGGAGTTGGGCACCCCTGGTTTAGAGGACTAAAGACTGAGTGTTTGATTAATGTGCTGAGACGGTCCCACTGCTGTATTGCCTGATATAAGCATGAAAAGTAAAGGGTCCAGTTAGCAGCAAGCTGCCTCCCAATCACAGGTGTCAGTACAGAGATTACACAGAGCGCAGGTGATGCAACAGCCTGACCTCTTGCATGTGCTGAGAGCAGGGAAGGTAGGATCAGGTGCAGAGGCAGAAATGGGTGTGGGGAGCTTCTCTGTGTACATCCTTCATGGGGGGTGAGCTGTTAGAGAAGCTTGTGGAACTCAAGGTCTGAAGGCCTAGCGAAGGTAAAACATGAAATCGGACTGTAGTTTATAAAGAACCTTCCGAAAAAATAAAGTGAACTGAGAAGGACAGAGTCCAGATGATGTAGGTGATGGACTGAGAGGGCAGACTGAGGGGGTGCTGAGAGGGCAGACTGAGGGGGTGCTGAGAGGGCAGACTGAGGGGGGACTGAGAGGGCAGACTGAGGGGGGGCTGAGAGGGCAGATGGGCGGCAGTCACATCTTAATGAAGGTAGAAATAAATACCAGGGTAGTAGCTTGATGCTAATATAGCTCTACTTAAATTAGGGAACAAATCACATTTTGTACAGCGTGTCAGTAAATGTGCAATAAGGGTCTTTATGTGTCCCAATGCTACTCTCTATGAATATGCTACACATCTTAAAACCAGTAATTTGTACAGTACAGTACATACTCATTTTAAATATGCAATAATTAAAACTGCACGGAAATACAAAACACTCAATTATAAACCCTGTGTATTCTGAAACAATGATGACCAGTGGTTTTAAAAGCTTTAGTTATCTTGGTAGATGCAGCTGTATTTTTCTAGCAATACATAACTCATTTTTAATGACATTTAACATAGTTTTCCACTTTACAGATGGTTAGAACTTAAACATGTTGAGGTAAGAAGATGCAATTAGTTTTTTTTTATCATGGTTCAACAAAGCACAAGTATTCAGATGATTAAATAGTAACACAGATGGATTTGTAGTCAAATAATACATTCATTCGGAATACAATTTCATTCGACAAGAATTTCTGTAAAAGATTCTGCCACTGAGAATTATGCTCAAAGCTTTTCTGAACCAAGAGTAAAAAAACGCATAAACCAAAG
>JAODJX010000041.1:3852879-3895294 GCA_026776945.1 Isichthys henryi
AACGCCCGAGAATGAACCTCCCAGTCCGGTTAATTATGTTAACACCAGCCCCAACTACACCCCCCCCCCCACCCCCCTTTTGGATCTACACTGACTGTTCATACCTGTTATTGGCTTTTGTCGTAACAGTGTTGTTAATATTTTGATTTTGGAATTTGGTTCTGATGCTTTCAATTGTGTTTTCGTCTATGTACTCATAATCGTGAGTCTCTCCATTATCGTCGACAACACTCGTCTTCTCACAATTGCTGTTTTCATGCATGGCTGCAGAAGACAGACGAAAGAAGAATATTTAAGATAGACCCTCACATTATATTTATATATGAGTAATAAAATTTCACTTTTCAAAAGAAAGGAAACAAAAGCATATTAAATCAAGACTACTGTGTTGTGTCACTGTCAAACAATTAGAACCTAATTACAAAGTAACTAACCTTCTTGGTGATCCACATGTGGAACAACGCCTGATGTTAACTGCTCACTTTTTGGCGAAAGACGTTGTTCACGAACTTGATCAGATATCTCAGGAATGACAGGTTTTAGCGCACGGTTTGGACACTGAATGAGGGGGACATTTTGAATTGATATTTGAACCCATGATTTTGAGTCAGATTTCACAAGGTTAAGATATTAATTAATCAGTATTGAGATTTTTCTTTTCATAAGTGCAGAATCATTCAAATCTGTACATGAAATAAAGTTTGCCCTTGCAAATCCTGTTTTTCTGTTCGAGATTAGTGAAAGCTAATGTGAAAGTCATATTAAAAACATTATTGAAAAACAGCAGTGATTTTTTTTGAAAAGGTCATACTAGCATCATAAATAGGGTGATGTATTAGAATTTACTTATTGAAAAGCTATTTTTAACCAGATAATAGTTCTTTCAAAACAGCAGCTTATAAAGTCTAGGAGTTTCCAAACTTTCTGTCAAAAATCAAATATCCAATGTAACGTAATAAGCAAACTGTATTGGAATAATTAATATTCATTGATGCTTGCCCATATTCTAAACAATACTAAATTATGGTGACTGACAGTTAAGACCAAAGCTGTGATTAATTTTGTCAATTTATAGGATGTTACTGGAAATTCCCCCAACATCGGAAATAACTGGCTTCTGCCACCAACATCAAGATTACAATAAAGGTTATGACATTTAATTGTTAAATTCAGGTGAACTTGTTTGTTTTGGCAAACTGCAGCTTACTGTAGATAAACTGATAAGAGCTTTGCGTGTGTGATTATTTCAAATTTACACCTTTATGCAGGTAGCAAGTACTATGTTAATGAATAACAATTTGGTATAATTTTTGACTGTGGGAAAGTGGACAAAAATACTGAAGGTTAAATGAGTATGAACCTTCTCAAGTTAACATAAATACGATGACGCCAAGTAAATCAAATCATATATTATTTAAATTGCCTTTCTGCTGTAATTCAGTGTATGTTAACATTGCTCATCTTCCCAACCTGTGTGTATTAAATAAGGTCTTTAAGACGAATACTGTAATATATCTAACACTTTCATATAAGTTTAATTAGGACTCATTCCAGAACACTATAACTGATCTGACTTCGAAGGTCACCCAGCCGCCCTAACTGAGCCCAAACACGCACCTTACTCCCTTACTTTACAAGGTTAACTAGCACGCATGGTCAACCAGCTCACCTGACCCCAGACCTGACCATAGTTATATAACTATAACTGCAAAGATTCTTGGGCTTCAGGCCATTCTTCTTGGCCAGGATAAGAGGTATGAAAAAGGATAGATGGATGGATGGATACTTTGTTTTTCAAATAAAAAATTTAACACTGGACAAAGGTATCCACTGTCATATCCAATTTAATCTAAATCTGAAGTGACAAATTGAATTCTGACTTGTTTGCATGTCACACATTGCCTGTTATTTCCATCCCAACAAAGAAGCCCAATGATTTCATTACTGGCCTGAGGAGAGCAGTAGGACTCGGTGGCCTGATCTAAATTCATCTATCAATCCATTTCCAGTGGCTGCTCACCCAGCAAAACCTCTAAATGCCTATTAGACTGATACCACTTGTCTCAACTTAGGTAAGCAGAGGAGACATGTACAGGGGGGTTGTAAAGCACGGGTTTACCCAGGCTGAAGTGCAGGAGCCGCTTTGGAATAAAAAGGGCTTTAAAAATTGCCCCCCCCCCATTCGACAATCACCCTAAGAAAAGCGGGGTGGGGGTCTGACGACTCAAATAGCCCAGTGGTCATGTCAACGTGCTGCTGAGAGTGAAAGGCGGCACAAGATGAACGTACCTTTGGTGAGCCTGTGGGATTAGATCTCTGTTCCTTTGGCAGCGGCAGCTTGACCGATTCCGGCGGGGGCTGCTTCGGCTTCTTGGGTGGTCGGGGCGGGGGGCGCAGCGTGGCCGAGGCATACCTGCGAAGGGTGTAGTAGCAGTCCTCGCTGATCTCCTCCACAGCCGCGCGTGCGTAAGGCTGCGGCCTGGCAGCCTGCTTTCTGGGGAGGACCTGCACGGTCATGAAGGTTCGGTTGACAGGCACCTCCCAGCACTTTGACAAATCCGGGCTGGAGACGAGCAGATATGGGTCTGTGATCTCCTCCTCCAGACACAGCCCCGGAACAGCTGCCAGGGTGTCCTCTGGCACAGAAAGGTCTCGCACAGACACTTTGACATTGAACGGAAGGTGGAATCTCTCGCAGACTTCGGAGATACTATATTGCTTTTTGTCATGGATAACTTCCACAAAGGCGCCGTCCAGGTGCAGTGGAATCAGCACAGACTGATAGTTTTTGCCCTCTATCTTCTCGCAGGCTAAGGCCTCCACCGTCTTGCGCTTTCCTCCATAGATAACCTCGCTGGTTTCCTTTCCCTGTACCAGATACTGGTCCCCCACAAACACAGTGGAAAGGCCCTCATAGTGAGACTCAAAGGCTCGTGTTGCCACCACGTGCAGCTGTTCCTTGTCTCTCTTAGCCACCTCCAAATCGTACGCCGTAGGAAACTCTCGTGGCCTTCGCTTCAATCTCCCCTTGTAGGAAAGCGGGATGAGGAAGCGTCTCTGGGAGTCGCTACGGATTTCAGACGCTAGGATTCGTTTAGCTGAACATGCAGAGTGGATAACAATTTGCTTGCAGTGAATAAGGAACTGTAACTCCTCCTGAATGTGCAGTGGGGGCTCTATAACCTCAGCCAAGACAGGAAACTCCTCACTGGGCTTCTTGAAGATATCACTCAGCGAAATCAGCTGAGGGAAGCAGTCACCATCAAACTGCTCTGTTATGTCTATGACTTCCACGTCCAAAGTGGATGGAATGCGAACGACATCCTTTCGGTCTGCAAGGATACAAGTGAAAAAAATTCATCAACAGAAATGAAGTGCAATATATTTCAATGTGTTACATGCAAGCGTATCCTTTTTTATCACCGATTACCCAGCGGCAGATAAACAGGCAATCACATATTTCACAATAGCTTAAATCATTTTAAAAACATTGACACATATCACAATTAGTAGTTTTTGGTAGTCACCATCTGTCGATCACATTTATATGCATATTTTTGTGAAGTTTACGTTATCATGTGTACCAGAAAACTCAAAGTAACTTTTCTTAAAATGTTTGCAAAAATGTAAGGCATTTAAGGATTAAGGAATGCCTAAGTATGAACTCACACTTCATCACTGCCTGCAGCTCGTAAACGGGTGAAAGGATTAGTTCTCCACTGTAGTTCTCAGGCAGGTCATAAAAGCACAAATCCTTCTTGAGCAAGGCCTGGGCAAGCTTCACCCTCCTCTTCCTGCCCTTTGCCATCTTCCACTCGGCGAGCTCCTTAAGCGTGTAGAACTGGTCGTCCTCACACTCGTAGAATTCCCCCTGCTGAGAGAGCTTCAGCGTGAAGCGCTGCTTCGCATCTCTCCCTGTGACATTGCACTCCACGTAGCCCTCGCTACCGTCCGTCTCAAGAGACACCAAGGTGAAGCACTCGCCCCCTCGCAGCGGCGCATTGGCCTGCGGAAGGTCGTGGGAGCAGCGGAAGACAGGCTGGCCCAACGGCTCGGGGCCAATGCGCACGGATCCGGCGATCTCTCTGATGCTGAGGTACGGTGCTTCGTCTGCCACTATCCTGAAGAGACCTGGGAAAATACAGACAGTGTGACAACGCAGGGTGACCGAGACAACATATAAGTGCACATATTTATATACATGCATACAACAAATGTCAAATCATGCTTATCTGAGAACCACCGCCTAAATCACTAATAGAACAACATCCCTCCACCCTTGTTTCTTGGGACTTACCAGGGAAGTACAAAGGTAGGTTGACTATTTGGGCCTCACAATCCGCTGGTTCGATTTCTGCTGTTAGCATGCAGGTGCTTATCCCAATGATCTTCATAATCTCCCCGGTGGGAAGGCAGCATTCTCTGCCGAATATCTCGTACACAGACCCTGCGAAAGTATATCGATAAACTTCAACGAGTCAAGTGATTCTCAATGAGTAAAGGATACAATTCTCCCCCCAGTAAAAATAACCTACATAATCTTCTCAGCGCCCACCTCTCTACCCCCCAGTTTTAAGCAGATACTCAAGCAAATGTGGACAAATACATAACTTATCAGTTAAGATGCAGTTTACACTTATGACAATAGAAAGCAATGCTTCAAAACCAAATCCGGTTTCAGTTCAAGCACTTTTCTCAAGAACATTTGCTAATAGAGTTATTTAAATGTTAAACATTCCTTAAGATAACGCAGCGTCCACGCATGAGACTTAAACTTATAGTTCTTTATTGTAATTTCTTTTAATTGGACCGGCGGGGGTGGGACGAAATATAAAATGTACAAAGCAAAATTGAAACAAAAAAGAACACCTAGATCTATTGTGAGAAGCTGTTCCCTCAAACTGTAACGTTAAGAAAATTAATCTAATATACCCGACTCACACACAAACTACACTTCAATGAGACCACACTTTTTTTTTTTTTTTTTTTAACTCCTCAGTACAGAGGAGGCAGAGAATCACTGTGGAAAATAATTCTGCTGCTTGGTGTGTTTGGGTTCATCTGGAGAAAGATGTCATTTTTATCTAAAGGTTTGTAAAACAGAACCTCGTATATACGTTCATTGAGTGGTTTAGAACAGAACACACACAATAGTTAAGCAACTAAGAAAATGATGATTTTTTTTTTCTTTGATATTGGAAAATAATTATATAAAATTTACTCCTAGCAGAAATTAGAAAAAGTAATTTGGACACGAACCAGAGGCCTACAAATCTATTTATATAATAACCTTATATAAAGCATTTCCTGTGCAAATTCCTAGACAAGTTTAAACGTTTTAAAAAGATTGTTTTAATTCCAGTTTTTCCTTTAGCTTACCTTCCACATAAACCCCAGACTGAATGTGCAGCACCCGAGGCAAAGACCCCACATCAACAGTGCGCGTGAATTCATCCAGCATCATCGCCATCGTTTGCCGTCGTTCTTTCGGGGAGCAGGATGGCCAAGTGCTCAGCAAGAATGTGAAAACGATCTCAGAGGAACGACGTCCCCGTGAAGACTGTCCTACACATCCTGGAATGTGTGTTGGCCGCTGACGACTCCAAGGGAGAGGCTGAGGCACAGTGATCTCGTCGCACTAAACGGACATGCAGAACAAAACCGTGACCCAGCCTCCAATCGGCTCTCGCTCTCTCTGCCTCCGGAAACCCGAGACAACTTTGCAACTCGGCTCCTCCAAAGTAGGTTAACCTTACAGCAGTTTGATTTTTTTTTTTCTTTTTAAATTCATGATTTCCTCCTACGCAGTCGAGAATATTTTAGGTATTACAATCTGACAGACTAGTGTGTCAAACATTAATGTATGTGTGGGGGAAAAAAAAAAAAAGTTTGGATTTTTAAGTTTTCGTACATATAAAGGATGGAAATCCAGACTAGGTCCAGAAATTTTAATACATTGTAATTCCATAATCAGTTATCTATTGAGGCAGGATACAGATATTCAAATTGTAATATATGGATGGTATCCAGGAACGGCAACAAGGATGAGCCCGTTTCTATATACTAATATTACGATTTATTAGAATGACACATGGACAAGCTAGTCCTAAACATTGATTCAAAAACATATGACGTGAAAAAGGAGAAATTGACAAAGACTAGACGCTCATTTTTTTAATTCAAATATTTTTACAGCCAAAAAGCCAACAGATAGACAAAAAACATGGTCGAACTCACAAATAATTCCAACTGGATTTTCCCTTTTCTTAATGCCTGTGTACATTTCAGCGACTCTGGGTTGGCTACACATTTGATTCCAGTTTGTCTTTAATCATAATGATGTATACTTTAATACTGTTCTACATCTTTAACTCACTTTTCAAAAATTGTTTTCCAAAATACAGATACCTCTGAAATTTTTGCATACTAATTATATAAAAAAAAGTAACTCATTTTGCCAGCTCTTGACCTTCTGAAATCCTACCCGCAATGGTAAATTTCAAACATTTACACAAACCACTGCAAGTGGTTATAACGATCTACTACTGAAATTTTACTAAAAACTTAAAATAAAAATAAAAAAAAAAACCTAGCTAAAATGTTTACACTTAAAATTCAGAGCTAACGGGAGAGTAAAACGATTGTTGCTGAAGCCTTCAAAAAAGGAATGCAAGTAAACAATAAATATGAACAATGTGCTTTATCAATATAGACATATTTACACGAAAATCTTTGGCTTTATGAATTATATTTGCTACAAAAAGGAGAGTGAATAGTCAGCCATCAGTGCACAATACAAACATTACAAAGCAATGTTACACGTCAGCACTTCATATATGAATATAGAGTGCATTCAAATCCTTTCACATTTGTGATTGACGTTTACACACGCACGTAATCATTTTTTTGTTCTTTAACGCTAATGCTAATATAGAAAACATTTGAGCATGCAACACCTCTGCGTTAGTGTTACTCTTTACAATGGCTGCACATTAAAAAATATATGTATGTAAAAAGACGGTAAAGCAATGTGTGTCTTAGGAACACGCACTTGATCTTGTGGCACTGAGCACAGCAGAGTACAACGGAGACGTTTACAGACCACTTACATGATACCCCCAAGTACATTAAGAACAACAGTGTATAGAAGTTGCCTAGTTCCAAGCTATAGCGGAATGATTCAGGGCTCCAGAAGGTTCTAGAATGCGCCTTCTTGGTTAGTCTCAATGTACTCCAGAGCGAGGTCGTAGCAGAAGCGGTACTGCTCCTAATATTACACAGAGAAAAGAAATGGAAATTTTTAGAAATGGAAATAGGGGTGAAGAGAGATGAATTTGAGTTCTATAACACACTGAAGCAAAAAACATGCACTGTGCGAAACAATGCTGAATTGAGAGACATTCTGTAGTATTACAAAGGATGTGGTAAGAGGTTTCTTGCGATTGCGAAGGTTTCCTTTAAAATTTCACTGCAGCTTTGTTCTCTTGGGTTTTTGTGCTTTTTTTGCCCCTTCAGAACTACTCTTGGCAATATTATAAGAGAACAAAACCTCTTAAATATATTAAGAAAAATATTACTGCCCCATATATTTTATCCTACTGTAATTAGTGCTACAATCGAACTTACCGGCGTACCTTATTTGTTTGGGCTGTATTAATAACAGATTAACAGACAGTATCAAACCCTTGGCTTCAACTGTAACTATTAATACTGGAGCAGTTGCCATGCAGATCAGTCAGACTGTTTTGCATGTAGATTCTGAAGTGATATAGCGGCTTCAGTAATTAAGATGTTTAGCTGTCAGTTATAGACAGGCCTGCTTTTCTGTAGCACTGTCAATATCACCAGCTCCCCCTTACGATTCAGGGACGCTAATGGGCCCAGGAGGCAGAATGGAGCCCGACGGGACGCACGGTATGACCCGATGCCTGCTGGGCGGAGCTTCACGGGACGCTCGTCATGTAACCTCACTTACGGGACTCTCCACCATGTTGGGCTTGCTGTTGCGGAGGCTCTTCACGGCGTGGAACACGTCCACCACATTCTGCCGTTTGATCATCTCGCAGACGATGCCGACGGCACAGAACATGCCGCTGCGGCCTCCTCCGTTCCTGCAGAGACGTAAAGAAGAGGCGTGTGCGTGTGTGTGTGTGTGTGCGCGCCTGCCAGCGATAACGAGCAAAGGACACCCAGATGGGCACGCACGGGGCGTGTTGGCGTCTGCCCGCGTGGCCCAGAGACTCACAGGCAGTGGATGATGGTGCGCCCCTCCCCCTCTTCACACTCCTCCTGCCATTTATCCACCTGCAGGATGAGCTTCAGGAAGGAACGCTTGGATGCTGGCACTTCTCGGTGCGTCGCCCAGCCTAGGTACTGGAACTGCCGCACCATAAGGTAACCCTCCTGAGGCTGCGAAGGGGGACAGCACACATGGCACTGGGTTTAGCTTCTGCATATCACTCCCCTCCAAGTTTCTCCCCACTCATTCACCCATCATTAGTGAAGCAAGCTCAAACATACTATGATACCTACCCTGGTGAGATTACATATCCTGAAGAGCCGACTGATGATGTCACAATCCATGGAGCAAGACATACATTCAACTTGGACAGGACCATACCGGAGCATTCCCTCCTCGGGCCAGTACTGAGGACAGCCCTGAGAGAGCAGCAGGAATCAATTACATAATTACGAACATATTGTAGCACCCCACACCACACCTAATTCGTCTGAGAATTCACCCCCGGAATGAAACGGAACGTGCGCGCTATAACGCGAACAGATGCTAATTGGCTAATTAGCCACTGACCTGTGCGAGGTCTATCTCGTTAAGCATAACGAGGGAGGTGCAGCCGTAGTCGTACACTAGTCTCCAGAAGTCCTTCACCGTGTTGGGGAGTGGGTG
This sequence comes from Isichthys henryi, assembly GCA_026776945.1. Taxonomy (NCBI): domain Eukaryota; kingdom Metazoa; phylum Chordata; class Actinopteri; order Osteoglossiformes; family Mormyridae; genus Isichthys; species Isichthys henryi. The sequence continues at coordinate 3,861,785 of JAODJX010000041.1, forward strand.
CTGAGTGACGATGAAAGCTGCGGGCTGCCGGTAGCTCTGCGGGGGACAACGAGTTACATTCATTCACCCACGTTAAAAAGCTAGCTAGCCTTTAACTGATATGCTCTCCAAACATGTGACAAAAAAAAAAAAACAAAGAAGCGATGGAACGTCTGTCGTGATGAGCTGTATGTGAACATATGACCATGCAGGAAACTGCATTTGAAAACCTTTCCAGAAATCTGGATGATGTATCGATGGTTTCCAAATCTAAAATCAGACCAGGGCATCCACAGTGCTGCATGCTACAGCAATCGGTCTTGATACATAATGAGTTCTGCTGATGTATCATTTAAGCCATGAAACAAATCCAGTTCAATAAAAGCATTACTGACCGATGTAAAATTAAAAAAAAAATTACCTGGTATTCGTCTGACGGCTTGATTAAAAAAAGTCCAAAAGTTTGTAAAGTGTATGAAGAAGTTACTTAACATTATCTAAAGATTATATTTGAGAAAAGAAAAAAAAACCCAACTTGCAATAAACTCATCCATCCTCTGTGTACATCTGCAACTGCAATGAGACTGAGTCTTCTGGAGAAACACAGGACCACATACTACATTTCACGGGAAGGCTAATTGTGTACCATGGTTACGCTACGTAGCCTCTTAAGCCAAAACATCAAAGAACTTCCATTTATAGAGAAGCGTTTGCATTTATGTCCGAGAATACACACCAAAAAACAAAATCTTAAAGGGTTAGGATTTGGGAAGACCCACAATGTGGCATGTTGGCTAGACGCCATGCTGGTTACTAGAGCACTGCTGTTCTCTGGCAAGAACAGAAGCAACTGTTCCAGGCAGAGGAATGAACACTTCAGTACAGCACGAGGAAAGAACCCTACCGGAATGAAGTTAACGTGAGCCAAAGATCTTAGATCTGTGCTCTAAGTAAACACCTATATTACGGGAACAATTTAAAAATGATTTTGTACTAGTCTGACAGAAGGGCTTTAAATTTTAATCCCAACACCTTCTGTTATTAACCAGACAAACGGCATGAGTATGGTACAATAACAAGACTTACCTCAGCCTTCAATTTAGCGTTAAAACAGTAACTGACAGTATTGCTAATGCTGCAATTTCAATTTAGGTTCACATAAAAAGCCAGGTTGAAGAGGTATTTTAACATTTGTTGACAATGATTAAAACACAAAGTCTATCGACTACAATAAATCAAAAAATCCCAGCACGTATCAAACAATTTTATGATAGCCAAAATGTAAAACCAGGAGGAAAAAAAACCCATGACTTACTACAACAAATATTAGGTGTTTGTTCTCCAAAGGAATAAGAAGAAAATGTGGACACCTGGATTTGTCTCTAGCTTCTCGCTCTACAGGAGTAACACAAAGGTGCCTGATTGAGGCCCCGGAGTCTGACTCTCATGCTGCACTTGGACACTTACATCCATGAGCGCCGCGTTGATGTAGTTGCTACTCTCCCCATCGATGGTGATGAGGAAGGGCAGGCAGCGATCGGGCGGCAGCGTGTCCATGAAGCGGTTCTTCTCGTGGTTCCTGGGCAGCAGGGCGATGCTGCAATCCTCGGGCTGGGGCTGGGGCGTCACCGAGTTCAAAGTCTGTGGCAGACGAGCCGTGCATGGGATGAGACAGGTGAAGCCATTGCAGCAAGCGAAGGACATTGCAAGCAAGCATGCCCCGCGACAGATACAAGCGGTTTACATTTTTCATCCCATATACAGATATTTAAAACAACACCTGGCTTTAGTTTGTTCACCTGGAATTCATCCTTGAGATGTGAGGAGTTGCTCTGTGAATCTATTCTGATCATCTCGTAATAGGCGGCTTTGAATTCACAGGCTGGAATAGCAGTCTCCCCACAAAGGCAGGCTTCCAGGATAGCATCATGGATGAAGATGTACTGCTCCTGTACCAAGGAACAATAACATAAATGTCTATTTGGGCAAGCAAGGATGCCCTGACGACGGGCATGTTAGGTTGCCCCTCCCGACATAGGTTACCTCAGTCTGAACCATGTTGATGCGCCGTGAGCGCAGAGCTTTGACACAGTTGTAGATGTCCACCACTCCCTCTCTCTCAGCCATGTCCAGCATGATGTCTATCACAATGTAACAGCCAGTACGTCCTGCGCCAGCACTGGAAAGAGAGGAGCAGAACTGCTGAGCACTCGCTCCAGACCACTGCGTACTGCATGGAGGGGGTCCCATGCTCAGACATGACACAAACACATCCTGAGCAGAATAGGAGTCAGCCAGCAACAAAGGCAGCCATCAAACCACATCCTGTTAAGGACTTGCCTTGTGAACTGTCTCCAGTTTAGAAATGATTTCGAATCCTCAACCAGTAACCCATAATCAGTAATGTGCCCAATTCAATTTTGTTAATGTCATGAACAATCGATGAGATAGTACCTGTTGATAACCTGCTAGGAAGTCACACTATCTTCACACAATTTTCATATTGCCACCACAGAAACCATTTCGGTTAAAAGCACCAGCAGGCGGGCTTTTTACTGGTTTCCACTACGACCCTTTCTTTATCCGATGTAGAGAAGAGATCTTTTGCAGGTTACCTGCAATGGACCACAATGGGACCCGCGCTGGGTGGGTTGGACATTTTGACCCTCCGGATGAAGGAGAGCAGGCCTGTGGCATGGTACGGCACCCCGTGATCAGGCCAACCGGTGAAGTGGAACTGTTTGACCTCCCGAAGCTCGTTGAAGCCTCTCTAAAGACAAGAGCGACATCAGAGCCAGTCCGGAACACAGAGAAGGGGATTTTTTCTCCAGCATACTTAATAGTGCGCTAGAAATACACAGTAGCAGAGGTGGAAATTTGAGGTTCAGAAAGCAAAAATCCAGACCAGGATTTTATTTCAACCACCCAGTTGAGTACTCTGCGACTGTAACAGTTTATACTCAACTGGTTGAAAGAAAGTCTTGGTCTGAATTTTTTACTTTCTAGACCGGAAATGTTCACCTCCGAAACAGTACAATTAAGAGATCATCTTTAGACCGAGGGACTGATAAACCAACGATAAATCTGAGGCAAAATGAAAATGAGGTTTTGTTTTCCTCACCCTCTCTAATGTGAAAGTTCTGACGACATATTCGGCAAGTGGCTCCACCTCCACAAACGTCACTTTGAAGTCTCCATAAACCTCAGCATCATCAGGCCAGTATTTGTAGCACTTCACCTACACCGTGCGAAAGACAGAGAGCCAAGAATCAGTCATAAACCTGTTTCATACAAAACACCACTTCATTTCATGACATGAGAGGTTCAGGTAAACATTCTCTCTGGGACCGCTAAACCCAGAAGCAGGAAATAGATGTTTGAGATTATACCCTATGAAAAGTCGGCAAGCCTAAGGGGCAAGATGTCTCTATGCGCAACACAAAGGGTAAACAGCACACATACCCGTCCGACTTCAACCAGGTTGGTCACCATGACGATGCAGGCCGACTGTTCCTGCCAGATCATTCTCCAGAAGTCGTAGACTGTTTCATGAACTGGGCCTATGGACAGGAATTGAGAGAGAGAAAGACAAAAACCCTTTCATAGTTAACTACAGAGAAATAACATATACACACAAAAGGCTGGTGTGTATTATAAATGAAATCTGCTTCAGGTCCTGAAAGCGACACCCATTACACTAACTACCCTTACCTTGGGTTGCGATGTAGTGGCTTGGCCTCTGATATCCCTAAAAAAAAAGATACAAAAAACTTCTGAAATACAATTTTTGCCATACAAAATTAAAATTTTTTAAAGCATTAAATAAATAACACAAACGACTGGCACACGCCAAGAGCCCGACAGCCACTTCAGGCACGAGAGCAGGTAGCTGATCACACAGGCTGTAGAGAGACATGGCTTTTTCTCATCTATTTACTCCGGGGGGGGTGGGGGGTACAGCATCACTGCTTTTTTACAGCATCGCGCCATTTAGTAATGCTAGCTGTGTGGCAATGATGAATAAAGCGCTTATTCGTTACTGGCAAAGCTAATGCGATGTCATGGGTGACGAATACATTCTCAGTCTTCGAGGAAGAATGAGCACTTCAGTACGGTGGAATTTCAATCTTATTTCCATATTTTATTTATTTTTTAATGGCCTGTCAAACGCCATTTAATAGTATTTAGATTCACCGGCAAATACATTCTAAAACTATGAATTAGAGCAGCCTGGATTAGGTTGTCATGTATATATGGTGCGTTATATTTAAATTGTTTTTTGGAAACTGCTCTGGAATTTACCTGCCCCTGTTCAGATACGTCTTTTAATTAAAAACATAAAAACTTTGAACTTTGCCATATTAGAACATCATACTTTTGTTTTTTTTTTTTTTACTGCACACAGACAAGTTAACAGGACACATTCCAGCATCCTCTCAAAATAAACAATAAAGAAAAGAAAACAGAAACATATCACTGATGTCCATGACTAAACTGAAATTAAGCATATGAACTGTAGAATGGAAGGGAACCAAAGGATGGAGGCGTCTCATGCATGTCCATGCAGATGTTAGTCGAAAATAAACAATAAAACCAAAACAAGATCCAACCGAACTCCAAACCGTGAGGTGTAGTGGAATCCCTACAGTGATACTTACATCCCTGTACAGCCATATCTACAGCCCAAATCAAAGGCAGAGTGAAAGAAAGCACAACAATGTCAGTGAGTACAAGCACTTCGAACAAGGGAAAGGAAAAAAAAAAGAAGCTGTATTCATATTGTTGACGGAAGCATGCAGAAAGGGCTTAACATCCAGGAGGGGAGGGGCTTATGTCGGCGGAAAGCAGCAGAGATGCGGCCACTTACGTCGATGTAATTCGCGTTGATGTAATCGGACGACGGATCGTCCTCCATCGGTTGGAGGATCACTCGGGAATGATCATCTGCAAGCAGCCACGAATCCACAACTTTAATATATACTCACGAATTTAGAAAAATGCTTAAAATTTATTTCCTGTCCCCATACTTTAAATCTAACTGGTCTGAGCCATTTACTACAGCTATTCGCTGCTTCAGACCGTGCAGGATACTTACACGCGATGATATTGCCATAGCGGTTCTTTGTTCGATTCTGCTCCTTTTTTGCCACGTCCCAGGATGCAGACTGGCCTTCAAAGAAACTCTGCAAACCACAGGGGAGATGCTTGAAAACCAAGCCGTAAAGACGCCCATAAAACAGGCACTCTTGCAAAAATGAAAAACAAAAAAAAAGTTCAATCATTGTTTGACGCCAAATTAAGGCCAAATGTTAATTTACACATTAGGGGGAACTTAAACAGGCCTGAGAATATAATACCAAATAGTGATTAAAATCCAAATTAACTTTATGGTTTGCCTTGGTGTAATTGTGGTGTTGACAGTCTTTTTCCAGAACTCTTAACTGGTACTGGACACCAACAAACTGAAGCTTAATGAGAAATGTCTCTATGAAATTCTGACAATAACTATTAAAAATTGTTAAAATACCATTTGATTCCATGACACTGCCCACATGGTGAATTCAGCATTTCAGTCGAACAAAAATACCTTTTGGAACTTTGCAATACCAAAAACCACATCACACGAACACACGATTATGACCAACACGCATGCAAAAGAACACGGGCATTTAAATAAAGGGGGACGTGGGACTGTCAGACAGCACGAGCATCTCGAATACCACGCTGCTCGCTTACAGGAAACAGTCATTGGGAGGGCTTGTGGTCAACCATCACACCATGCCTCGTTTCTAACCTACACCCTCTGCAGGAAGTGACATCATAAGAAAAGGAACGCATCACATCTGCAGGTGCAGAGAGGGGAACTTGCCTTGTTTTCTGTTTAAAATTGTGAGACTGCAACGCAATAGAGTGCAGCACTTGAGGCAGAGATTAACAGAGGAAAATTAAATTCTCTAGGGTGGCGACGCACACAAAGGTAAGATACTTAACCACCATTGCTGCACAGCAACACCCACGTGGCCTTTCCGAAGTCTTCGGTAGTTTAAGGGCTGAAGGTGTAACCAAACCGTTTCCCAGCCTAATTTCCTGAAAAGGTACTTGACCAAACTTGTAATTTGTGTTCCCGCCTACCCGTATTACATCATCTTCCATTGCCAAAGACCAGTTCCAATACTGAAGAACGGAAGCATGGAAGATGGTAAAAATCCTCAGATGTCATTCTTGCCCCAACCCAAATATCAGAGAGAAATTGTTGCATCATCGCCAATCAAGACCGATCCCATGATTCGTTGCGCCCCAAGCTTGCTCTTGGGAGGTAAGTTAGCAAGAAATGGTGGATGATCTTTGCGTTCTTGGAATTGAGTTTCACCCACTGCGCGGTGTGGGAGGGCGGGCTCTCCTGGGTTCACACTAAGCCAGCGACAGACCTCGTACTCCTCCTTGAAGCCGTAGCTGTCCGATGTTTTCATCAGGTTGATGTGTTGCAGCAGGTCGGCTACGCGGATGGCTGGGTGCAGTTGGCCCGTCTGGTAGGGCGACTCGGTGCCCTCACAGTGGTACCGCGGGACATCCAGCAGACGGCTGGACTCTGCAGCCGCGCTGTGATTTTCATCTGCAAAGTGGGCGCAGTTTATTGGAAAGGGGAAAAAAAACAAAAAGCCTCTGCACGGCCTACTCTGCCTACTCTCACAGATCACTAACGGCTTCCTCTCACGCTACTGGCCGCCTCAATCACCTTAAAAGTCATCAGTGGCAAAACATTTAGCAAACAGTTGTCCAAAGTTACATTACTCACGAAAGCTCCTTTCTCGAGATCAAGTCAGCTTGTGACACGAGTCAGACATTTTTTGCATTTACTTATTTACTTTATCCAAAGCAATGCACATTTTTTGAGAGAGAGCAAGGTCAGACAGTCCCTGGAGTAATTGAAGGTTAGGGACCTTGCTCAGGGGCTTTATGATTAAGTCACTCTGCCAACACTGGGATGTAAAACGGTGGCCTTCCTATTACAGACACCGTGTCCTAACACACTGAGCCACACTCCATTCCCTTAGAGAAAGAGCTGGGCTGCATGGTCCTCGGCACAGTGCGCTCTCTGCAAACATCGCGACCCACAAGGCAACGGGAGTCCAAGCTCCTTTCATTAATGTCTTCTCAGGACTGTCGTCTCCTGTAACACAGTGCCATTTAACAGGATCCTCCTCAGGTAGACTGGAAGCGACGGTGGTGGGGGTTTACTGGGGGTTACTGGCTGAACTTTCTCCAACAGCTTCGTCTCTGCCCCTTCCCACGGCAATCACATTACCCATAGTGCTCTGTTTCTGCTTGGCTAAGCCCCAGGTGACGGCCACTCACACCCAATATATCAGATAACACTGGCCGAGGGGGTTGGGGGGAGTGCAGGAGAAGGAAGGCGAAGTTGCTTTTTAAGTGATTGGAGCCAACTTCAGTGATAAGAGTCTGGAAATTTAGCGGCAGAGCGACAGAGGCATTGACTGGGAGACAGACATTCAAAAGGCGTAACAAATGTAAGTCGCCTGCAAGCCTGCAGAATGTGCAATGGAATCTGCAAACGCTGACGATTGCGGGCCTGCAGGTCGCCTTCAGTGGGACGCGGCGCCTACATTTTCGGTTTTAATAACACTGATTTCACAGCCACCACTCGGAGACTTACCCGTTATTGGCACTTTAAGATAACGGCAGCATGTGAAAAGAAAACAAGTTCAGTGAACACTGTAGAAGCTAAAACGTCCAGCCTGCGGTACAAGGATGGCAACAAGTAATGGTGTGTGATACGGGAACAGAAACGGCAGAGCTAAACAACCCCCCCCCCCACCGCAAACAGCAGCACAAAGTGTTACAGCACATGGTTATCGATTAACCCTTTGGCATTTAGAAAGACTCGGCAATCTTTAACAAAAGTGGCATCTTTTAAATCACATTTATTCCAAATACAATGGAAAAATCAGACATGCAGATCTGAGCAAAACTTCCTCCCCAAAGCAATTAACAGACTAATTAACAGCAGCCAGCCAGGAGGCCACGTGCAGTGCTTCCGTCCTGGCGAGCGTGTTCAGTCATGTACTCTGTGTCACAGGCGTTAGGCAAGGATTTACGTGGAAATTATCAGCGCGACTCCATTACTTTCATCTGTGAGTTGCATGTCTGCTCAGGGCTTCGCAAGACCTTCCAGAAAGAGTGCAGAGGGTCCTACTGGGTAGATCATATCCTCAGATCCAGCAGAAGTACATTATGCACAACTGCCGGGTAACAGGAAACCAAACGACGCAGGTTTTGCAGAAATGTCTGCCTGCTTCCTACTGTAAAGCTCTGCAGCAAAGCCAGGCTTCATATAAGGATGCAATACCAAATTGGTATTAATCTCTTCTTAGATGTTGACCAACATAATTAAGAAAACAATGTGATCAGACTAGGTTTCGGTGGGGGCCTCTTTTTCTTGGTGTGTGTAGAATCTCCTTGAGGTATGGCCCTCAAGGCTGGATCTGCTGCTGTAAATGCTATTGTCACCCATGTCAGGTTGACACCTCCGTAACAGTATTGCAAAGACAAGGTTCACACTATACGCCAGGCAGCACACCAGCACCAAGACTTTACTCTGACAGGAGACTGTCCCATTTGGAGCCAACCCCCAACCTTCTCGCCATCCATGATTGACAGCCAAGCCAAATTCAGGAGTGGCTAAATTCCAGGTATGTCATGAGTTGCGGACAGCTCCCCTTAGCTGACACTGACACAATGGAACATGACATGGGCGGGTCAGCAGAGCATGCTGGGATACACAGGGCTTTATAGGGTAGATGCTATGGGAACAGGTCCTCACCTAGAACCGCTGTTGGCACGAGTGGGTCATTGGGCACTGTGGGAAAATGAAGTTTATAAGGAAATATAAAATTTGTCTCAAACTAGCCACATCAGTCAATAAGTCACAAAACATAAATGTTAATATTTACACACCGATTAAATGTACAAATACTACCTACATTCCTCACAGAATAGGCATCTCTTCAATTTTAATAAGAATTTCAATGTTCAACAATTAAAACTACACCTATTTAAATTATAGGAATGCATGTTAAAAAATATTAGTTGGTCAGATTTAAAAGTATTCCCCAAGACAGATAAGGAGCGAGGCAATGATGTCAAACCGACAAGACACACGCGCCATTTGTAGACAGCCTGCCTTTGAGCACAGGCAACGTTTGAATGAAGCAACATGAGGCTGAACTGCACTCGTGCTCATATCAGTTTACTAATCACCAGAAGTGGAAATTTCAGGTCCAGAAAGTATAAATCCAGTCGAGGATTTTGTTTCAACCAACTAGTTGAACATAAAGAATGTCAAGTCACAGAGTACTCAACTGGATGGGTGAAATCTCCACCTCTGCTAATCACATGACCTCAGCAATGCAGGTAATGGGCCTGGTGTCACATATCAGTTCAAGCAAAGCTATTGCAATGACGTTTAGGATGATGTGTGAGGGAAAAGAGAATTCTTGGTAAACCGAGCCCTAACGACGAAGTTAGAAGACCTTCAGCAGCTTCATTAATTTTTAACCAAATAAATAAATACTAGGTCAAACAAGTACTCCCTAGAAGCCATTCAAACAATAATGTTCTCTTTGTCTACAGCAGTGTTTCCCAACCCAGTCTTTGGGATCCCAGGCAGAGCATATTTTTGCTCCCTCCCAGTTCCTGGGGTCCCAGAGGACCAGGAAGGGAATCACTGAAGGCGCATCCAGGCAGAGGAAAAACCACTCATGGAGACCAATCTACCTGGGCTGCCAGCAACCTGTCTCACCGGAAGCGCGTTTCCCTTCAGCTCCAGGGCCATACTTACAGCGATTGTTGAAGGTGTGCGAATCCATGAAGGTGACAGACATGGGGTCCTCGCTGTGCAGCGTGCTCTGGTCGGCATAGCTACGGTCCATGGCGTTGACCATGTGGGTCATTTCCTGCCGCGTGTTCCCAATGGCATCTTTGCGCTTCTTCGCGAGTTTTCTGGAAAGTTATTGGCGCAGTCAGATGAAACACAGAAATCTTGGCAGACTGGTAAATTCAACAGGGCTAGAGATACAGCCAAAGGAGGAGGAAGAGTAAGAAATATTCTGAAGACGGCCTGTTGTCATGACAGCGACCATGATGCGTTTCCGTTAAACATTAGTTAAATTTAGCTCGTGACATGTTTAAGTCTTATCTGCTCAGTGTTAATGAAGGTGGCGTCTCTAGCAGTGAGACGCGTAGAAGATTTGGCCCAAACTTAATCCATGGAACCACAAAGTAGTACTTCCTCTTACGACTCTCATTCACAAAGCATACATGTAACCTTTGAGAGAACTATGTACAGCCAAGCAAAACAAGGTCTTCATCCCGCATTCCTAACATGGAACTGATACATTACCGAGTCCCACTTTTATTCTAATTAAATGTCAGTGCTAAACATATATCTTGAATCGATATTAATATCCTTAAAACACTTTCCCCTGCTCGTATAATGAAATGTCCATTACATCCTGTGATAAACCCATGACTAACACCTTGAAACATGAGGGATTTAAAAGGTATTGTCCCAGAGGGGTTTAACCTCTCACCGTGCAAATTTAGGATGCACACTATCCGAGTTAAACTTCATTTAAGATGCCAAAAGATTCATGAATATAAAATAACTAACCTGCCCTGATCCCCTGCTCGTTCTCTGCAACATTAAATAAAGGCCATTAGAACCATTTTTCATTATTGTAATCTCACCCGATTACGTATATATAACCAAGGCAAAAGTGCTGCAATTCATCTTGTGGAAAATCTGCTTGTCGGATGAAACCACTGAAATAAGACTGACAGACAGCTGAGGTGAAATGAACGGTCAAAAAAAAAAAAAAAAAACCACACGCAATCCCTTCTTTCCACTGACAGAGGAGACAGATGGATGTTCTGCAGGGGGATGGAGGCTGAGCTGTGTGTCATTCCATGCTATGATATTACAAAAGCAATTATCTGCTGGATACAGGCAATTTCCACCTATCAGGACATTTAAATGAAGAGCAAATGGACATGCATAGGACTGTTAGTTAGAGCAGAGACTGACAATGCTCATTAAACGACCTCTAATGGTATAAACCAGTGGGTTTCTAACATTCCTGCAGATGGAAAAATGTACTTTTAGCAAGCATTAGCTTGGCTCAAATAGTTGAAATTGCATTAAAAATAACATTGAAATATTAAAACATCACATTTTATTTGTGGAGTTTGTACCATCTTTCAGTGTAATACAGCATTTCACTGAACGTAATGCCTTTATCAATTAGGAGATCTTTATCCAAACGGCAGTATACGAAATCCTCAAAATGAGGGCAACAACATCATACATGGTAACACTCACAGTTCACACCAGCAGAATGACATGGAAAAACCACCAGGAATGGCCCCAAGAACACACCCAAAATCTGAGATTTACCCTTAGCCTAGAACAATGATAAACCCCATGTTATATGCAGAAAGCAAAACGGAACGTGGATACAGGCGAACAGGAACAAGCCAGAAGGCAGGATTTACAACAATGAAGAGGATATTCGCCCAGTGACCAACAAACATTTAAAAGTAGAAACACCACAATACAAAACGTACTGAAACTCTTTTTTTCCCCTGGTCCCCAAAACAACGAGGATGGAAAAACACAGAGACAAATTCAAAATGAGCAGAAACCCAGGACTATTTTGATAGTAAGAATGAAAGCAAGTTTTGACTAAGGAAGCCGTTGGCCACAATGAATGGATGAGCAGACGAGTGAGTCTAACATGCATGCACGTGCAGACAAGGAGAATACAAGACAAATGCAGCATTCTTTTTTCAAAACAACACCGATTTGCTAATGACTCGTCTGAGCTGGTGTGTTGGCGCTGGTCGATGGCAGATACGCAACTGTCCAGAGCGATATGCGTTTGCAATTGAAAAAAGGATACTGCATCTTTAAAACACAGGAGTACAGGGGCTGCCAAGGGGGAGGTGCACTCATTTTGTGTTTTTACTTACAGGTAATACGAGTAAGAATAGTAGGTCCTCCTGGCGAGCAAATCAAAGACAGTAGAGTAAGGAAGATTGGTGAATGCAGAATGTGAATCAGTCGTGTCAACAGAGGCAGGAAGGGGGGTGGGGGGGGGTCGCTTTCTTCAGAATTTGTGCCTTTGGTTAAGCATTTCATTTCACATGCATTCTTTGATTTAGATACTGGGAGTCTGAAGCCTGGATTGCGAAACAGACCGAGTGCAAAAATTACAAACTGGTATGCAGAGTTTGAGACGGCCGCTACATCCCGCGTCATGCACTACAAACGGTTTCCCTTTGTGAACTGAAACAGCCCACAGAGATGTTAGATGTTAGCTTTGTATGTCCTCCTGTTTTTCCATCTGAATTAAAAGTGGAGCCATCCGGATAAAATGTATGCTTAGGAATTAAGCGTAAAGGGCACGTGGCAACGATCTCGGCTGGAAGGAAAAATGCAAGAAATTAAACAGAAAAACCAAACCAACATTTTAAAGATGCAGTATCGTTTGTTAAAAGAACATTTCTACGCACATAAACATATCTATATATCTGATAAATACTAAATGTATGTGTACAAACATCTTTGCATCAATGGTCCAACTAAATCAATAGAGTACATCACTGCATCAGGTGAGTAACCCTTTTCAAAGCAGAAAATTTCACCACACATACAGTACGTTTCAGGATTCACAATAGTTTTTATACACATGTGATGAAACTGATAGACAACAAATGAAAGGAAATAGAGATTTATCTGGCGTAACTCATACATTATATGTACTGAATCAGGCCATTTTTATTGAAAAATTTATCAACTGCATTAAAGATTAACTGCACAGCTGAAAGGACAACAGTGTCAAATTGCAAGTGGAACCAGATTAATACTGAATAAATATTTTGTTAGAAATAATGTACATTCATCCATGGCCTCAATAATCTTTAAAAAGAACTGATTCGTATAGTAGGACCATTTCGAAATTCAATTAATAGTGGTTATTTTAATCCATTCCAATAGGATTAGGGTATTATGTCTCATTATCACTAAAAAAAACTTCCACTGGTCATAACCACATCATGCTCACCTTATTTCACTTAGTGTCTCCTTAGAAACAACCCAGACTTTAAGAAGCAAGCCAATTAATTCAATTAGATTTTTTTGATAAGTAAAATAATGAACGCGCGACAAATCCTTTGAATGTAGACAGTAATTTTTATCAAAGAATGTTAATTCAGAATAATGAAAAGATTTGAAGAAATCCCAAGAGACAAAATTTCAACACACTAAAGTTTTTGATATCCAGGTGAACTCAGAGGCACGATCATCTCTAAATCAGCCACTGAAGGGCTGATGGCCAAATACATGCAAAACACTCTAAAGCTATGGAGGCACATACATAATGCAGTGAAATGTCTCGATTTCCCCCCCCCCAAAAAAATTAAACTCTTCTACTTACTCACAAAAGCTGCCCTGCCCCCCACATTGCCAGCCAAGCCACGTCCCATAACTTTATTTAAAAAAAAAACCCTCCACTTTAATCCGACATATTTCGCTGGCTCCCTTCCTGACCTTCTCCATCTTATCTCCAGAAAGCAAACTTGGACCAATTTTACCAGATTGAAAAAGCTAGTGGGAGGGAGGAGGGGAGAGGACACTGAATATAAAGGGAAAGGGAGGGAAAAGATAAAAATGAGGAGGGAAGAAAAAAAAGAAAAAAAAAAGAAAAACAAAAGCGATTCCGAGTAGCTGAAATGTCGGCAAGACCCAATATTCTACTGAGCATAAAGGTTACAGGCAAACAGCAGGGAAATTCAGAGGGAAATAAATGGGCAGAGGAAGGTTTAAATACTCCCTTATTTGCAGAGCATTCAGAAAGGTAGAGAGACCGTTCTGCCAATTATGAGTCATATTTAAGTTCTTACCGAACATCGGCCCAAGGCACAGCACTGCCAGCTAACCGGCGCTACACCCGCTTACGCTATACCTGGTTACGCTACGCCTGCTTACAGTATACCCCCTTACACTACGCCTGCTTATGTTATACCCCGTTACGCTACGCCTGCTTACACTATACCCCCTTACACTACGCCTGCTTATGTTATACCCCGTTACGCTACACCCCCTTACGCTACGCCTGCTTATGTTACACCCGGTTACACTACACCCCCTTACGCTACGCCTGCTTATGTTACACCTGGTTATGTTACACCCCCTTACACTACGCCTACTTACGTTACACCCCGTCACGTTACACCCCCTTACGCTACGCCTGCTTATGTTACATCTGGTTATGTTACACCCCCTTACGCTACGCCTACTTACGTTACACCCCGTCACGTTACACCCCCTTACGCTACACCTGCTTATGTTACACCCGGTTACACTACACCCCCTTGCGCTACGCCTGCTTACGCTACACCCGGTTATGCTACGCCTGCTTACGTCACACCCCCTTACGCTATGCCTGCATATGCTACACCCACCCTGCCTATGGATGCCCTGCTTTGGGTGTTTAACACGTAGAGGGTGTCTGCCGACACACAGAGCACACATGTGAGTCGCACTGTTTTATGCTATAATCATCAGATCCTTTGCTCAGGGAATGCCTCAGAAGGAGGGAGGGGGAAGGAGGAGAAAATAGCCAGCTCGCAGAAGCCCCCCCCATCTGGCGTTTCAGAGCGTGTGACACGGCATGTGGTGGTAAAAATCTTCGCACTAAATTTCTAGATTACGCAAAGACAAAAGACAGTGTAGTTTAACAGCAGGAACACTGACATTCGGGAGAAAGCATTACACCAAATGCATGGAATGCACTTGTGAAAGCGCTCCATGCCTTTAAAGGTCCATCAGAGGGCGCTATTGGTCACGTTAAGGATGAATCTCACCACTTTCCACTTATCCATCGCGTTACCTGGCATGAATTCACCACGGCAATCAAGACGACAGCTGACAGGGGGATCATCTGCGCAGCGTAATGCTCTTATAAAGGCACTACACTAAGCGCATATTCATTCATATGCATAGTTTCTGATAAACAAAATTCACCAGCTATAAAACAGCAGATCAATACCAAAAAAAGACCTTTTAAAAACATTAATCCAGACCCGATCTTAGCAGTGACAAGCCCTGAGCTCCAGGAATCTCCCAAAAGATACCAAAAGAAAAAGTCTAATTCAACTCTCTACCTACTGTTTGCGATTAGCATGAGGAGAAAAAGCTGTTGCTCGTGCGATGATGCTCCTCACCAGCATGCACCCCAGACTCCCACAAAGCGGACAGTACAGACACTCTTATACAAGAGTTTTGTGTCTTTTGGTTCCGGAGCAGCTCCCTACAGCAGTGTTTCCAAATACAGTACTCGGGGATTCGCAGACAGTCCACATTTTTGCTCCCTCCCAACTCCCTGCTGGGAGGGAGCAAAAATGTGGACCATCTCTATGGGTCCCCATAGGCCAGGTTGGGAAACACTGCCCTACAGCACCAGTTATTTTCAATGAGGCGCACAACTCAACCATACCCCTGGGAAATGCATGCAAGCACACAGCCAGTCAGTTGGATGCTTTCTGAGAAATCACTCCTCTCCATTAATCCATTCATTCGTCATTTACAAGGATGTGAAACCATCGCACAAACTGGCTTGGTCACAGTGATTACTGCGTGCCTATAGTCAATATGCCCTTGGTGACTTAATATCTCATCATTCCTGCTCACTAACCATTTCCTCCAATGTTATAAGAGTTTAAAATTAGGCTTCCTTAAATAAATAAATAAATCGGCACAATTTCATTTTGTTAAATTTGCAATGCTGCCTGACTTCTGACGTTTGAGCCCAGAACACGCTGTTATGCACACAGTATGGGATGGAGCAGAGAGCGGTCATGATACGTCAGAAGCGTGAAAAAGTGCTTTCAATGAAGGGTGGTGAAAGGCACATGGACCCACCTCTTCTTCACCAGAAGAATGGCGACAAGGACCAGCAGAATGAAGACCAGGACACCTGCACTGATGCCTGCTATCTTCACCACCCGGTCGGTCTGCTTGGCTGGGTCTGGTATCACCTCTGGCTCCTCGGTTGCTCCTGGATACACAACAGGAAATGGACGAGTCGTCAGACTTGAATGCTGTGGATCTGGGAATAGCAGTGACTAGGAGTTGTGACCAAATCTGCACATCCTGCTGAGAGAACAGGAATGCTTTAGCTAGCTTCCCTATCCAAATAAATATCTGATACAGAAATGCAAATTTAAGAGGGTAAACATTCTAATTCAAATTATCCGGTTCTGATAATACTGCCTATGTTTAGGTACGAAGCAATGGTTCTTAGTAATTATGCCTGATTACAAAACGATCATTCAGAACTTCACTGGGTCAAAACCTTTGTGGCCGCACCAGCTGAGACTTGTTGCCCATACAGGGAACTGTCTCATCACGATAGATGATATGTGGGTGTTACCTGGCAGCCACTGCCAAAATGAGTAATAAATTCCCTCAACACGAATGATAACTTGCGAAAAGTTTTTGCTGAAGCAAAACCTCAACAAAGAGATAGACACGTATGCTACAATTATGTGGACCTCATACCTATTTCGGTCCCTATAACAGTGAATTCTGTTTCCATGGCTGCATACCTGCGAGTTCTGGAGAAGGCGGCTAGCCAAAACATGTGGCGTAACCAGATACAAAATGAACAACCAAAATGGAATCTCTACCACGTGCTCGTCTTCCTCGATGCTGAAGGCTGCACGCATTCCAGCCCCACGGTACATACCGGAATGCATAGTTTGTAAGCCCTTATAAACAAAACCCAGATAAGCAGGAATAACCAGAGGATAACAGGGATGAGGATGTGTGCAAAGACCAGCGTCGGCTGCATTAGGTGAGCGAGATGAACTTATCAGATAAATGACACTCTCTCGCTTAATGGCTGACAGGCAAAGAAGAGAACGCATAATACACACCTCCGTCAGAGAAATTATTCTTATATCAAATCACAATAATCCTTTTCTAATACGAAAGTGCTTTTTACAAGCGAGCTATAATCCCTTACTCCACGTGCCATTTTCTGCGCTCAACTCTCCTCTTGTCTTTTAGTGGTAGGCCAGAGTGTCACATTAGCAAAGACGTCTGCTCAGTGAACGGTCCCTAATCCTTTTCTAGTGGAATACATAGATCGGTTTGCCGGAAAAGGGGACAAGATTCTGCGTGTTAAAAGCAACATATTGGAGTGACCACATTTCTCAAGCTTTAACATTTCTGTCTCCATAGCCGCGTGTTAATAATCAGGCGGACATTTCCACTGTGAACTTCTTTAAAAGTAATTTGCAGATGTACCTAATAATGCAGAGGGCCAAAATAATCTTGAAAGTTCTAGGAAACGACAGATGAGTGCAGGTATTAGTTCAGGAGTGAAAAAACAAGGGTTTTATATGCAGGGATGCTGACCAAGAGGTTCAAACTTATAAGTCTTGTAGCCATGTATTAAAACCACTATTTCCCTAGGATCTGTAAAAAAAATAAAATAAAAAACGGCCTACTTTTGGTGGGAGAAACAACAAAAATAGCATTTGTGTTAGAGCCTGCAGAGCTGTCCGGATGCGGCCACTCCACTCCATCTTACACTCAATCAGCAGCCCGGTGAGCGAGGTCAACATGATGGCCTTCACCCAATCCTTTAATGCGCACCGCTGCCCGACGAGCCCCAACCCAACCTCACAACAATACTCCATAGTCCATCCCGGCCATTAATGTCAGCTGAGCAGCCTTCAATGAGCATTAAAAGCAAGCGGGCATCCGGCATTAAGATTACACGCCCCATCGAGTATATGTACGAGAACATTCATTTGTGCCTTGCTTTTGGTTATTTACAATATAGGGGAAATCTAGTAAACTCGGTTGGTTTTGCAGGGCCGCAGGGTGTATCAAACCATTAATGCTTTTTGAAGCATTGAACACCCCAATAACAACATGTTGACACACACACACACCCACACACCCCCCCGCCCCAACAACCACCACATCAAGACCATATCTGGCCAGGGGTCTCACATCACAGGTTAAACTTAGCCTTGCCAGAATAAGACGGCAAAGTGGGCCGTCTCTAGCTAAAACTGCTGGCAGCAAGCCCGACCTACAGCAGGCTGCCGGGTGGCACATGGCAGATCGCATGGGCCGCCCGTTTCCCGTCCTCGTCCTCTGCCAGCCCCCCGGCCCATGGGACGTGTGCGCTCTGTGGTCGCGTGACCCACGCGATGGACTGAAGCGACACCAAGCCCTGGCTCGGCAGCTGCCGTTTACGTCTCCCTCACCACATATAAGCACCTTATACTTTCTATTTACCTCGGTATATATTTGCAGTATATTATGCTGGTAAGTGATATTATAATAAGTATACACTGCATACATATTTTTCTCATTGCTGGCTACCTACGTGTTTCCTCAGTCCCACACACTAACCGCATGTTTTAAGGTTAATATAAATACCTCAATTTCAGAATTAAATTACCTATGGCCAGAAGAGCCACGGTACAGTCAGAACTCTAGAAAGTTGACCCCTTAACTAAACTAGCAACTTCAGTTAAACTACATCAGAGAAATTACTGTTGGCTAATGCAATGACACACTCCAAATGGCATGAACATCTGTAAGACAAGAGGATGTAATTACTCAAATTAAAAGAATGTGCACAGCTATTAAAGCAAATGACAGAGCACAATTCAAATTACCTTACTGATAAACACACACACACACAAAAAAAGGGCACATTAATCGAAGTATTTACTACGGCAAGACTTCTGAAGCATTAAGTGCAGTAACACATCCTTTCAAAGAAAGGTCTTCCAGTATGTTTTGACGAAATAGTTAAGACTCAGTCAACGCTGCAGGCCTGTCTCACGTGGTTTCGAGTGAGGACTGTGCTCCTCAGCTTACTTCAGAAACACATAAAAGGTAGTTGTGGCTTATAAGATAAACTCAGTCAAAAAAAAAATACTGGAAGGAATTAAAATGAAATTGGAATACATCCATTTTAAGATAAAATTCGCAGCTTAAAATGAAAATCTATTTTCATTCCTAGGAGCAAATTATGAAAGCTGTATCGAATTCAGCCTGAATTGTACTGGCAGTTGCTTGCCTGCCTTGTTCTTCCATTTTAGGAGTAACAAAAGGGAACACAATTAAACGAGAGGACGGGGTAATATCATCTTCAATTAATTAGATTTGACCAGTGTGAACTGGTGTCTCGGGAAAGCGGAATGCATCTGCGTACACCTTGGACGTGCTAGAACAATTCACAGTGCAATGTGGACAAGTGGGAAATGATTAAGACAATTATACTGACCGACAAACAGGCCTGTTTCAGGCATTAGTAAGAAAGGGCTGGATGAGGTTTTGAAAATTACCCATGTTTCTTCACATTACCACTTCTTTGCCTTACACATTTTGACACGAGCTCCATATTTGAGACGGATTTAACACAAGGAGCTTTGTAGACTAATGAACTATATTTTAAGAAGTCCTACAAAATTAAACTGCAAAGTAATTGTTAGATAATTAATTAACTGTGATTACTTGGTGTTCTGCCCAATCTCCTAATCTTAGATTTTTCTGGAAACCGAACAGCATCCATGGATATGGAACGTCTGTCCAGAGACTATAGAGTGCTGGTCACATAACGGTGGCGGAAGTTTAAACATCAAGCTGGGAAAGTACTGTTAGCACTTAAAAGCTTGATAATAGAAGTTGGCTGCTTGTCTGTGGAAAAGATGAACATCTTGATAGTGACATGCAACAGGAAACACAGCCAGTGAGACTTAAGGCATTATAACACGATCTAATTGTTCCTTTGGCTGCTGAGGGAGATTCAGTGTAAAATAACCTTAAGAAATTTACATTATCGAGGGGGAAATGACAAGAAAAAAAAAATCAATCATATTTTTGTCGTACTTCTTTAGTCAAAATCACGGGACAGTACTAAGGTTTCTTTATCAGTAATCATATATGCTGTGAACCACATTTTAAATTATGGTTCCCTCCTAATCGCTGAATAGATATGGGTTAACAGAAATCTCTCATAGAACTCCCAGAAATCCCAGGGCTGCCACAGTCAAGCCTGTTTCAGAGGACCAGGATATCAGGCACAAGAAGGTACATTAAAGTGCAACAAAAAAATCCAGAATAAGATCCAGATAAATTCGGGATAAATCCTGGATGCTGGTAGTATTCCGATCCACTGGACTGACTGACGGCAAATAAACTCAGACATTAGAGGATACTGCTAGAGAAAAGAGTTGGGAAGGGGTGCCACGTTCAATTATCAATTAATCAAATATGGGAATGTCTCTCACTAGCATTTAAAAAAAAAAAAAAGTCTTTCTTACCTTTTGTTGCCAGTCGGAGACATTGGGTTTTTGTTTCCTGTTAAGAGAAAGGGGGGAAAAATCTCTTAAAGCTTAAGTGCATCCAGGAACCAATTCGGTAACTCAAGTCGGGCCACCATGCTGTGAATCAATTCTAGGAAGAAACTCCGGTAAACGTCAGCGCTAATGCCGCATGAGGAAAGGCCCGTGTGCTCTGTCAGGCTGAGTCGGCGGTGCGTGGATTGCAATGACAAACACTGGTAATCATTTAACAGGACATCTCATCGCTAATACGCACACACAACGCCACAGCGGCTAGGAAGGGATGGAAAACAACAAGGAAAACAAAGACCTACGCTGATTGGCTGATGAACGGCTAAGAATAGTACCTTATAAAATCTATCTGAAAAACGATGTACACCCCCCCACACACACACACACTTGTATTCATATCTTTGTGGGGACCATCCACTCATTTTTATGGGTAACACCCTAAGCCCAACAATGACAACCTTAACCCCTACCCAGCCCTAACTTTACCCATAAGTAACCAAACCAAATACAAGTGTTACGGCATTTTTAGATTTTTGAATAGTCACAGATGTACAAAACTGAGTTTCCCCTTGTGGGGACTGAAAAAAAGGTTCCCACAATGTCAAAATAACAGGTATGGGGATTGTGGAGACATTTGGTCCGTACAATTAAATATATACTTCTCTCTCTCTCTCTCTCCCTCTCTCGCACACACACAGACAGACAGACAGAGACAGACAGACAGACAGGACAGACAGGACAGACAGACACACACACCTTCTCGACACTGCTGACAGCCTGGAAGTAGATGTTGTAGTTCTTGCGGGGGGCCAGGGGCGGGTTCCAGAAGCCGTGGTACGTCTTGTTGTCTCCCACGGTGAACGGCGATGGCTCTGGTAGGTTGCTCGGCGGCAGCTCGGCAGCGAAGTAATACGGGGAGCCACCACTAGAGGCACTGTGGAAGGACACCGGCACCTGGTAGCAGTCCACAGAGCTGGCTTCCCTCCGCGAGCGGTGGGGGTTCAGCTCCTCCACCACGATCTGGTAGGCACTGCAAAGTGGAGGGATACGGGTCACTGCGTTACAGGGCGAGGCGGCACATGTAAGCACACAAACCGAAAGGGGGACAGACCGCCAAACACATACGCTCGTATGACTAAACACCCTGCCCATCCAGCAATAATTCATCCCAAATTAGTGCCCTAAGGGGGGCTGGCAAGCAATCTGACCCTAGAACCTCAGCCCCCACCCCCCATACATTTCTGAGGAGGTAACCTTTTGTCTTTTGGCCGACCTGCACATTAATTTAATAAATAATCTAAGGTGCGAGCCTGACGTTTTTAAAAGCTCCAACATTTTGTACATTTTGTAGCTGGTTCTTTGACTAATATGTTGGGACGCCCACTTCATAAAAAAAATACAATCAAAAACAAACAAATGAAGTAATTCTTATGGTGCATGACCACAGGCTAGTCGATGAAACGACAAAGCGAAGTTGACAGCGGGCGTCGCGGATATCTACACAATGTGGGTCAACGGTGAGTTCAGACTCAAGTTCTGGAAAAAGCCCTATATAAACCTCAACATGTTTTTGTTCAAATGAGCACAGGCTGACCCGCCGATGTGAGAGCAGCTTATAAATACAGTACAAAGGACTCTTCATGGGCCCTCAGAGCTACAAGCGAACGAGATCCTCCAGAAGAACCTCACGACCCAAAGCGGTCACATGCAGGGGCGGCTCTCCGTCTCTAATGTACACAACCCCCCTCCCTCGCAATCAGTGACAGAAAACACCCCCTCGCCCTCCCACCGCATGTATGGACACACCCACACGTTTGTATTCATACCTCTGTGGGGACTCTCCATTCATTTCTATGGGAAAGACCCAAATCCAAACAATGACAACCTTAACCTCTACCCAGCCCTTACCATAACTAACTAAACATAATGCGAGTCTTTTGGCATGCACACACAACAACCATACAAAAGCTTGCATTTTAGCTCAAAGCGTCTCAGATATAAAGTACGAGCGACGTTCCATGATGCTTGCACAGATGGATTCAAAATCTGCCCAATCCACCAAAGTGGAGCGCTCGGTCGTGCTACGTCGCTCGTCTTTGACAAACTGTTACAAATTACCTGAGCAGATGGCCGGCAGCTTGCTGCAGCTCAATCCCTCAAACACCTTAACTAACTTTCCTCCAAATTACTGGAGTTCCAACCTGCTGTGTGATTATCAATGGGTTTTAATCAGAGTCGTGCCAGTTCTACAGCAGGCTGCCAAAAACAGGCAAATTAAAGGATCACTTAATAAAGCACGTTTTCAGCGTCAAAGTCGGAAAACAAAGCATTGGACCCTAGCATGGGTTTCTCTACGACTACCAACAAAATAAAAATCACCACCAGCTCCTAAGTACACATTGAAGATCAAAGAAAACTCATCATTCATTTCCTCATGAGATTTGTCTGTCGTGGCTCACTGTTTTATTTCCACTGTTGCCATGTCTTCACAGAACATGTTTGACCATGAAGAAAAGTCAGACTGTCTACTGGCTGCCTCACCCCCATGCTCCTCCATGCCCCACCCCACCCCACAGTCCCGCTGTATATTAGTGGCTTTGCTGAACCGCGCAGCCTTGACTTATCTCCAAATCCCTATTAGGACGAGTGCCTTCAAACGCTATAATCCCACTGATGGCGACAGGAGAAGGGGAACCGGGCACTGAGCAGGCCAGCGATGGCTGAACGAAACAGAGATCAGGAGCCAAGCTCTGCGCCTGAATAGCAGCTGCCATTAACGACGAGTCTGTTGACGAGGAGGGGGACTCGGTCGGGAAGGAGTCGGGGAAAGGTTCCCCCTCCCCCCCCCTAAAAGGAAGTGAGCACTGAAGCAGCACTGAAGCACCTACCTGATGGGGGCACCTTTGGCTTGGGCAGGCTTGAGCAGCACTGTGATAGTGGTGGCGGTCTCATTCAAGCAGGCCTCCGATCCGTCATACTCTTCCAGCGTTGGGGCTATGAGGAAATACGAAGAGCAGGTCATCGGACATCACAGACACGGCGGACGGGCGGACCGGCGAATGGGCGAGCTCGCGCGCGAAGGTGGGGGATAATCGACCGGAATTCGGTGCGACGCATCTCGGAAAATTTAGCTCAGACGACCTGAGAAATTCGGCAGAGGGAAAAAAAAAAACACTGAGGCACATCCCCTCAGATAAAAGCAATATCTTAAGAAGGATGCACCAACCTAAACGCGCAACATAATCACAAGCACTTTTCCCCCTGCTTTCTGCAAAAGCAAAATGATTAAAAGCAGAGGCTGGGAGAAATTGCCGCAAACAATGTTCCGCGATATTGTACATACATCACTTAAAGCTCTCGGCGCCAAGAGCCGACGGCGAAAGGTGAATGCCCCCGCATGCCACTCATAGGCATGTCAAGAAGCTTTTAGCTTGCATTCACCTTCTTAATTTGATTGCTCTGAATGCAGCATGTGATTTGCCATTATCATCTAATTACGCCCATCGCTTCAACAGATTCCAAATCCACCTCGATTAATCCACGTTCGTGTGGGACCTAGACTAGGGCACAGAACCAGTCTGCAGGTGCGTCAAGGCAAGCGGCAGACACGCGAAATATCGACAATAAAATCCTGAATCGTCTATAATGGTCTAAACCCGATTAAATTTATGTTTCACCTACAAGGTATTTTCTACATTTAAATAGTCCATTTTAATATAATGGTACATTTAGTTTTCAATCCAGTTGTAGTAAAAAAAAAAACACAGCTAAGTCAGTGGTCAAACCAGCCAATTCACTCATTTCCATGCAGTGTAAAGGCTCACAATATTCACTGAGAGTCTGCAATGAGTCCCCAAGACACAAAGACCTACACTGATATCTTTGTGGGGACCGTCCATTCATTTCTATGATCAAATCCCTAATCCCAACAATGACACCCTTAATATCCCTACCTAACCCTAACCTTAACCATAAGCAACCAAACAAAATACAGGACTTTTGGCATTTCTAGTCATTTTGATTGCAGTCATGGATTTTTCTGAAATTGGGCTTCAGTACCAGAGATGTTGGTGGTGACGTTGAGGGTGGTGGGAGGCCCGAAGCCTTTCACAGTGCTGGCCCGGATGACAAACTGGTAGGTGGTGCCTGGGTGCAGCTGGGAGAAGACGTGGTGAGAGCTGTTCCAGGGCAGAGACACAATCAGGGGGGGTCGGAGCAGCGGCACGGAGGGGTCGAAGGAGCGCACGCTGCTGTAGCTGATCTGGGGGGGAGAGAGAGAGACACACACACACCTCAGAAAGGTGGGACGCTGGGTCGGCCAGTTCAGGGATATCACTGGCTGGATTTATGGGTGTCTCTCAATATTAAGGCTTTACTGTACTTGTGTTCTCCTCTACCCATTTTTATCATCTTCCATTGCTAAAGACCAGGTCCAATACTCAAGAACAGAAGTAGAGGGGATGGTGAAGATCCCTGGATGTTATTTTTACCTCGTCCCAAATATCAAGCATGCACAGGCTGCCTCCTCGCCAGACGAGCCTGATCCCATGATTCAATATGCCCCAAGTTTGTTCTTGTCAGGTAAGATAGTAAAATTGTTCTTGCCAAGACCACAAGTACGACCTTTGCGTTCTGGATTTTGAGAAGCGCCCTATGAAATGGCACTTGATGAGTGAGGGGCCTGCATCTCCAAGATGAGAGCGCGAAGAAAGAGCTGACGTCTAAATCACTCAACCATTTAATTCATATTAAATTTCTTTTATACATTCTTCCTTATATAAAGAGTGTTAGGTTACGGTCAAGGTCAAATTTATTCATATGACACATTTAAAGTAGAGAAATCTAATTACCTTAGAGTAGGAACGAAAAATAAATACAAAATTTTAGAGATCAAATAAACAGAAAAACAAATTACCCAGAGCCATTAAAGGGACCAAAAGCCAAGGTTAAAACAGCACATCAAGATTACGAAACACAAATGAAGGCCTCAGATGCCACCCAGACACGTTGACTGACTGATTAGTTCTGGGGATGTTTTTCCAAACTGACGGGCAGAGAGGTTTCACTTTCACAATGCTGAACGCGGCCAGCGCTGCGGGGCCAGACTGACCATAACGAAAGCTTTTAAGCTGGGGCTTTTCTCCAGGTGGGGCCCCACAGGACAAGCGAGCATCAGGTTACAAGACGCCAGCATGGGTCGCTCTCGTGAGGTTATGACCGCAACATTTAAAATTAGTCTGAAGACAGGCTCAAATTACACAAGAGGTACAGAGATGGGGGGAAAAAAAAGACAAATAAACAAATAAAATGGACCTTATCATACAAATTGATTGTTGATTGATTAACTTTGGATTACATTCAATAAAGATTAAAAAAAAAAAAATCATTAAATCTAGTTCTGCATTTTATTTGATTTTAAAACTGCTATGGGTATGAGATGGCGACCTATTTGGGGAAAATAATAAAAATAAAATCAAACCAGAGCAACGAATGACATTTTAATACACCTAGATGATGAACAAGATGCTGTCATCTGCGCGCACGCACGCACGCACACGCACACACACACACACACACTTCACTGTAACATTTCTTCCCTGAGAATGACCTGCACGGTGTTTAACTGACACTATCTGCTTCCTCCTTATCACTGGCCCCAGATACAGGTGTAGACTTTCACACAGCAAAAATGTTCACAAAACGTGCGACAGACCACAAGCATTTGCCAAACTTAATAAAAAAAAAAAAACCTGCTGTAATCTGATATGAGCGATTCAACCATAGTCACAAGGCAACAACAGACCCCACTGTCAAAGCAGCCAGTTAGAGCGAATGCACGACATCTAACCAATACTGTAGCGAGTTTTAATGTGGCTATAACCCAACTCTGCACCACACGCACATTTCCGCGAATGACGACAGCGGGTTTGCACGTGATGCTAGCGTGCGAAGAGCTTAACGTGTATAAAGCCAAACACACAGTAAGCAACATTTGTCACACGGTGGCTGATGGAACGGAACACATTCTCAACAGGAAGCTAGTCCCTGGGGAAGCCACGCTGTTACGATATACCCCAGAGCAAGACAGTCAAATTAATGCAGTAAAATATGGCGACACACATATACAGACGCATAAAGCTTCAACCAGAGGACATTTCATCAGAACGACCTCACTGCTTCACTAATTTTGTCACCAAAATTTTAAAACACCACAGTATATCCAAAATACTGCAGTATACCATATTACCTTAACACAGGCAAACCTATATGTTATATAATAATTATTATTTATACAACTTAATATCAACAGAAGCCAACTACTTTATTAGTCCGATACAACAATAATGAAGGTATGGCAGTTTAATGCCATGTCAGCGTCTATGGGTATATCATGGCAAGAACTCTATTCATACACAGGTAGGAAACAGATCAAGTTTGAGACTAAGCAAACAAACAAATTGATAAAAACAGAAAAAAATGATAAATTAAAAATCTTACTCTTAGATATTTTTGTATTGTTGTGTTTGTTATTTATTTGTCTTTATCCCTTGTCCACAAAAGGTTCTTTTACGAGGCCATCAGTATAAATAAGAAATTATTTTCCAGGCAAATCGCTAAGAAAAGGTTGAATAAATTTTTAAAATGTTATATGTTAACATGAACTTGTTAAGGCTGCAGTGTTCAAAAACAAAACTATTTGGGTTACGGTGGGTTACCTTTCTAAATTTACTGGTGATACGCACTGATACAGGCGGCCTGCAACAACGTGCCAACCAAAAAGGCAGCGATTACACACGATCGGTTACAGAGTGACACCCGGACAGCAGACGTATCGCTTTCAGGTCGCGCTCAGCTAATGCGGCCCTGTAACTACATGAAATAGCTGGAAGTGCTGTGTAACTTAAATAATAAGTAATGAGATACAGTAAGTGGTCATTAGGGCCCCAGAAAAACATTCGACGTGTGATACATTCCAGGAAATCCACGCTGACGAAAACCACAACTAAAAGTCAAGCCGGGCATTAATATTTTGAGGTGGACATTGAAATGTCAAGCCTAATGGCATCATCTCGGATTCCGGAATCCTGTGTGCTGTATGTTTTTATTAGCAATTAACAAGAGAGAATTGAGACTGCTTTGCTGCATGACTTAAAACAAATTTTTTTTATCATTATTATTTTGTGTGATAAAAACTGATTACCACCTAGGGTTATTTCAGCTAGAACACTCAGATTTCCAGTGGGACTTGAGATTTCTAAAACCCGCTAAACATGGCTGAGACACACAGAGACTGTGCAAGCCCCCTTCCGTGACCCGCTCCTTCATTACCTCATACTGAGTGATAATCCCATTGGGCTCCAGTGGTTCCTTCCAGTAGAGCAGGATCCTGTCTTCAAACGGCTTGGCTCTCATGGACTTGCTGGGAACCGGGCCAGGTACTGCATTAGGAGAGACAAGGGGAACCATGAAGCCACTGGGAACAGCAAACGGTAATAAATACAGATCTCATCCCCCCCCCTTCCCAACACAGTTTACAGCTACAATACACGTTGTGCCAAGATTCAAATAATAACTTTACACATAAGCTGCCAAATTCGCCTACAACACTTAAACCACTATATACAAAGTTGTTAATTACAGGTTAAGTGTTTTAGGGTACAATTGACATTTAAACCTGGCTGAAAGACATTAACACGTCAAAGGTACGGCAAAACGTTCCCAATCGCTCAGTATCGAGAGAAAAATCGACAGACGATGCCGGCAGTGAAGCAGGAGCTCCGGCTTTCCGGGCCGGCTCCGTCTGACGGGTCAGGACTGACGTGGCACCTGCTGTCAGGGGACTCTGCCCGTCTCTGAGGAGGAAGTACCCAGGGGCCAACTGGGCGCCGCTCCAACAGAAACCACCGGCATCTGAAGTCCTTCACTTCAGCAAACAGCGCACTGTAGCGTGACTAGGTCATGTGACCCTCCATGCATCCATCTCGTCTGAAGTGGATGCAGGCAGATCAGTCATCTCCAGATCTGCTGTGGGTTTCTCTTTGGGAGAATGCCCCAAACTGTCCCATGGCCATGAAAACCCTATTAATATTTAACTTATATCTTTTGACACCACAACTGGATTTGATGCCAATGAACCCAAGGCAAAGGAACACAAAGGCCTAAAATGTGTGTGCAAAGTGACACAGCAATGGTAAACAAAGGTAAAAATGCTCCCAGAGAGGAAATAAAAGCCACTGAATTTACCAAACAACTCCCATCAAGGCAGCAATCAAAACAGAGCAGTAATCCAAAAGCGAATGTATGCAGAACAAACGGTATAAAGCAATTGCCTGAAATTACCTGCCCCCTACACCACAGGTTTCAGCTTCTTTTCATCTAACGCACTTGTGGACAGAGTGCTACGGTTTTACAAAAAATAAAGGATAAAAACCGAAACAGACACCCAGACGATTTCGCAGCAACAAGCCTGACACGCAAGACAAAGGTTTCCCGCAAAGAAACTCATTCAAATAAAATCTGTGGCATTTGATCTATTAGAGTTCCGTTGTTCATTATACCACTTCAGTGCTTTCAGGGTAAACAACAATGAATTAAAAACAGGGGGCGCTAAAGAGGCACAACTCCCCTGTGTGTTAACACACGCTGGATAGATTCAGTTCAGCTTTAAGGTCTCTTGCAGCAGTGCACGGCATGCTGGGCACTCTCTCTCTCTGTTCAATTTCCTCTGTCTTACTAAACGATTTTGCTCATGTAAACTTCATTCTCATTTCAAAGTATGACTGGCTGCTTTCAAAAGTGTTTGTGAGCACGTGCTATATTTAATTAACGCTCTGATATTTATTGGTCGCTTACTGATACACTTATGTGCAACTCTGTTGCTTCCGTCGTTGCATGAATTCTAAACAAAGACGGATTTCGTTCACATTGTCTGTTAATGCTGTCATTCCATGAATTTGTTCGTTTGTTTATTGCATTTGTCCAGTCTATGTCTGCACTTTATGTATATATGTGGCACTGCGCTGCTGGGGAATGTGACTTCCTGTCACTGTATGCTGTGTGACTGCACATGGTTGGTGTGACAAGCTGCGCTTGACATATAAATTGATAGATGTACCTTCATATGCAAACAAATAAGCAAACAAAATAACATAAAATTGCGGGACCGGCATCGATGCCACAGATCCCTGCTAAGATAGAGTACTGACCGTCCTCATCCGTCTGTATGATGGTCTCGTCGCTCTCCTTGCGTCCCTCCGGATTGGTCAGGATCATCTTGAGGCTGACGTTGGTGTTGGGGGGCAGGTTCCCCACCACGTGCCGAGGCGCCTTGGGGTCCATGTCCAGGCAGTCGGCTTTCGTCTCGTCGTTGGCGCCGTGGTAGTGGTAGCAGATCGTGACGTTGAAGGTGTGACACCGGGTGATGTTGTAGCCGAGTGACTCCCAGTCCACAGCGATGAAACGGGCCTGGGTCTCCGCAATCTTCAGGCTTTTCGGAGTCCGCATTGGTTCTGGTTAAGGGAACCAAGGGGGCAGGGTTACTCACACAATCACTGCACAGATTATTCATTAGATCTCATACACACATACAAATTAGGTATCTATATCTTTGTGGGGACTCTCCATTCATTTCTATGGGCATAACCTTAACCCCAACTATGAGAACCTTAACCCCTAGCCAGCCCTAACCTTAACCATAACTAACCAAACAATACAAGACTTTTAGCATTTTTAGTTGACTACAGTCACAGATTTCAGTGCCACTTTACAATAAAGCGACCCATACAAAGAGTTTATGGTTTATAATCTGGTTATTAATCAGGTTGTAACACTTTGTAAATCATTAATAGGCTATTTTAAACAAGTTATAACAGTTCTCTTTTTATTAATGAGTTAGTACCATTTACAAGTGGCACAGGGGAGCCTTATTGTAAAGTAGTAGCTAGATTTTTTTTTTTTTTTTTTTTATAAAAGTGAGTTTCCCCTTGTGGGGACTGGAAAAAAAAATGTTCCCACAAGGTCAAAATAGCAGCTTTTTGCTACACAAAATGTAATTTATACACACACACACATCATGAACTGTCCCAAAGTCCAATAACCGCAGCATCGGTTTCAATGCTTACTATAGTAAATACCCACGACCTGACTAATGAGCCATTATCAAGATTCAGTGTCACAGTTAGGAAAAGGGAGCAGCAGATGAGTGATACAAGAGCAGCAAGCAGATGCAGGTGAAAGACCTGCAAGGCCGGCAAAGACGACACCCAGGGGAGTCTAAAGAGCCACTAAATTAGACGATGCATCACCCTGGGAGAAAGTCAATATAACCCCAACAAGCAATCCATCACAGCATAACATCATGCAGGGTATTAATTACTTTAATAGTCCAATTTACCGGCTCAATATAGGCAATGATGCAAAAACCATCCTTTAGCCACAGAAAGGCCATTTTCTGTTGTAGCTACAATGGTGGGCAAGGGATCTAGCTTGAAATGTTACGTGTGTGGTCTTCGATAAAACGACACCCCTGAGAAGTCCTCTTTCATCTAATTAATACAAAACATTGAAAACTGCGTTTTAAAGTTAAGCAATACAGGGGAAAACCAGTTCAGTTTATTCACAGAGTTATCACTGAGCAAACAGTTGTAAAAATTCAAAATTTGTTCTCCGGCAAATGTTCTTCCAGGGTAAACATCCTTTTATAAAGGAGTAAAAGTTGAGCAAATCAGTCGACGGCCACGGATCTGAAATCTGTCCGTTAAAAATCCATACTTTGACTCCCCAGTGAAAGCAGTAATTCAAACACGCATGACGAAATTTGCCAGACTGTGTCAAGTAAGTGAAAACCAGCCAAACAAGCCTGACCCTGCTGAGGGACCTTCTGGTAGAAAGCCAGGACGACACCAATCCTAAATGGTTTACAGCTAACCATTTAACCAGCTAACAGCTAACCTAAATGGTTTCCCAGTGCCTAACATCTCAACACTGGCAGCAAGATTTCCCTTCCAAAAAGAAAGTGGTGACAAGACAAACTTTTTATGATTTGTGAGACCTGGACCTTCAGACAGACAGCAACACAAATTGACACAACAAGTTACGAATATGGTTTCTAGGGCTCCAAAACAACTCTCTACACATCCATCCCCCTCCGCTCAAGTTTTTCAACATTCAAACATCCTCAAAAATCTTAAAACGACAGGGGAACCAAAAACGAAATACACATTTAACGATTTCGATTGTATCTCACGTTGTAAACACACACAGAACCTCCTTACTTGGAACATAAATAACGTACATGCTTAAGCATCTCGAAAAATCGGTTTTTGGATTCTGACACAAAGTAGGTAACATCCATTTGTGCGTTTTTCAGCAATTGTGATTCCCTGGTTTTCTCTTTTACGTAAAACAGATTTGTTCCCGCATTTTCAGCTGTAAAAGGGTCTCCATTCTATTCCTGGAAATACCTCGGACTGACCTCTTCAGTTCACCCTGCCTCTCTGCTTGTTACCAACTATTTTCCCTTGGTCGTGTAGCAGACGGCTGAGCCTAATACTGAACTGACAACAGAATAAACAGGTGATTTTATCACTCCGCACAGACTAAACTTGTTTTGTCATCCCAACTAAAACAATAACGATTAACTTAAGTGACAGCAACAGAATCAATACGACTGAATGCGTGGGTGGGTCCTTTATGCTGTTGCAAAGCTAAAAATCTTTGATCAGAAATGCAAAAAGGGTGCCCTCATTCTCAGGATCATTGTCAAGCACGCACACGCTCAGCGACATCATGGATCGATGGCGTTTGTGCGTCATGCTGTTTCTCGGTTATTTTTACCCTATTAAAGCTACCTTTTTTATTTTTTTTTAGCTTTGCGGTATATCGAATCTGTTTATGACAGGTCAAATCTGATAACAGGCCAGTTGCAGCAGAGGAGGTGCCCTTCTACACGAGCTTCCACCACCCAGAAAACCTTAGAACTTTAGAAGCTAAATTACAAATTATGCCTCCATAACCCAATTCCCTGGTGAGTTCAATCACCCACACTTTGATGAGCTTGGCTGAGGAGAACCTATTCTTTATCACCTAATTAAACTTAAACCTCGGTGAAAAGACTGGGTACTTGTTAACACGGACCAGAGATTGACTGCCGTGCTTGCACTATGGTTATTAAAAAACCTCACCTAGGACTCGGCTGTATAGATACTGGACGCTGCACAATCTCACGCTAGTCAGACTTCAGATTATACGCATGACAATAGACAGTATTCAGATTTATCGTTCAGGCGTTTTTTTTTTTTAATTTTTTTTATCAGCTTGTGGTTTAATTGTATTGGTGAAGCCGCTTCCCCCTTAGAACAGCTACAGATTATCTGTGCTACAGGAGGGGCAGCCAGACACTAGCATTTAATAAATACCCAGACCCCCCCTCCCCCCTCCTCATTTCACAGCCTATGACAATGACCACCACAGCCTTTTCAGGACTGCCAATTTGAACCGATTCCGCAATAACCTCAAATAAAAAATGAAGTACAAGGGCAGCAAACAGTCTCCCCCTACAGGTACATTGTGCTTATAACAAGTCATTATCTAGCAGTCAATCGCAGGAGAATACATAAAGCATTTCTCCAAGCCTGTGACAGCATGCTATTTCTGCGGATTTACACACGCTGAAGGAGTATTAAATCTCACCAAGTTGGGGCTGGTGGTGTGCAGGGGTCAGGAGGAACAATTTAAAATAAAACAGAGGCTGAAATGGAGACATTTTAAGGTAATCATGCCGTTTGAAAGCATAGTCAAGGACAGTGTCGTCTCAAAGATAATTTGGACTGGAGGCGCGGTGCTGGGGTGGCAGGATGACAGATCTGTCGTAAGCCGCGTCGTTTCCGGGAAAAGAATCACGAGATGGGAGCTCGTCTGTGACGTGCGTGCCATGCTCGCGATAGGCTGACGGCGGCCCACCGTCAATATCTGCCACCACCCTCCCCACCTCCAGACCTCGGGCCCCCGCACAGAAAACATTCAATAATGACCGAAAGATTCAGTCTCATTCTCAAAGGAGTGTCA